>CM035171.1:134887948-135049542 GCA_020205615.1 Panax quinquefolius | reverse complement strand
TCAATTGTTTGAGATTCAAGGTACAGCTACGAATATATATATATATATATATATATATATATATATATATATAGTAATTGTAAGGCTTCGATCTTTCTTAGTACAAGGCAAATCACTTGTCGTAGGCTAGTTGCTTAATTAATTAAACTATATATTTAGACTTTAAAAAGAATGCAACTGTATATTCATTGATGTTGGAGACACTCAAAGAAATAGAAAAAAACATGTAGCTAGAGTCACGCATGAGCAAAACTAACAACTGCAATTAATATTCTTAAGTCTGATATATATAGAGACTAGACAGAGAATTCATATTTCCAAAAGTAAACTTGATAGTTTTACAAAATCTTCTCTTACACGATGATGTGAACTCTATTTACTATTGATTTGTTGAAGCAAAAACTGAATATATTTTTTATATTTTCACATAATTCTTCCTCACAAATTGGGTCTCACTTTCATGTGAGAAAACATGTGGAAAATAAAATAAAAAAACTCATGTGAAAATATTGCTCCATTTTGTAAAAGGAGAAATATTAAAAATTATAAAATTTATTTGTAGAAATATCAATTTTATTATTGGCTATATCTTTTAAAGCAAGAGATAAAATGGGATCCCTTTCTAGACTTTTGAGGCTTTTGAAGGCCTTGCAAGGCACTGCATCATGCAACTGCTTTCTGCTTGTGCCAATTGCTCAAGTCTTGTCTTAAATTTAATTTGTTTGTATTTTCATCACGCAGCTTATTTGTTCATATTCTTATATAGAATCTCACAGTCAAAAAAGTTTGTATACTGTTGTGCCATGGATATTCGGGCCTTTGAGCTGTAATGGGCCGTTATTTTTATGGAGTTATTTTTGGGCTTGAGACAAGGGTTGTTGTAGTGGACAAGTGTTGGATTATAGATCCACATCTTTAATTAAGGAAGATTTGATATAATATTATGTTAGTGGGGAACCTTGATTGGACTTTCGATAAGAATTGCATGCAAGACGGTGAGGTCACTATATGGATTGTATGCAAGGCGATGAGATTAATATAAGTACAGAGCATTATATTTGGTTTAAGGTACATGCAAATTACTTCTCCAGCACTAGAGTATTAAACCTCCATTGTTAACCTTATCTCAGACTGTACTAATTTTTGCACCAGAGCTATCCTCCGGCGGCCCAAACCGTCAAGCTCTCGGTGCTTACTCGTTTATGTGCAGGATTGGACGCGTTTTTAGTGGTTGAGGCGTGTGAAACGATCTTGGCGTTAACATATACATATTTGTAAGCTTTTTGATTACATAATTAGTTTATCAATGTTAATAACTAAATATATAGGACCATATTATATATATATATATATATATATGAGAACATTATTATTATATATGGTTAATGTCACTCCTATTTGACTTTAATTAACGTACAATTATCTAAAATAATGTAATTTTAGTTTTTAAAATGATAAAATACATTTACTATTAATAAAATTGGTGAAAATAAGACTATCACCTGAATTAATCCTCGATACTATATTGATTTTGATTATGGGTGTAAGTCGAGCCAAGTAGTTCAGTACTCGACTCGATATCGGTTCGAAAATATGATTCAAAGCTCGAATTCGAAGTTGATCATAGTCGAATCTGATCCATACTCGTTTTCTGTTTAATGATACACGAGTCGAATTTGAGCATATCAGTGTTCGCTCAGATTAAGGTTTGAGTATTTCATTTTTTCTCGAACTATACTCGATACATGTTTGATGGATCATATTCGAATATTGGTTTGATACATGCTAGTAAGATAAATATGTGATATTTGTATCAATCTTTATAATTTTTGAAGTGTAGTATGAAATTGTGTAAACTTGTACTTGAATAAATCAATGAATTGAATGTCAATTTTTTATTACATTCTTTATAATTTCAATACATAAATAAAAGTGAAAAGGTTTTATATATAAATATTAGTTAAGTAACCAATTTAGTATATGTAGTGGTTTAGTTTTTAAGTGAAATGATTCATATTCAAAACTCGATTTGAAGGCTCACGAGTAACTCGCTTTATAAGCGAATTCGAATACTTACGAGTAGAGTAGGTCCGAGAATAATGATGGAGTCGAATCTGTCATAAAAATATAAATCTCTTATCGAATCAAAGTCGATTGGAGCTCGATTTTTTTAGTGTCGGTAGAATCTGACGAGCATGAAGGTGTTCGTTGAGATTCGTGTCGTTTACACCCCTAATTTTGATCCATCAACCAGAGTCATATATATTGTGTAAGACCCCAACTTATTAATGAATAAAATCAAATTTCCTCTAATTATTATTGTGAATAATAAGGTATTAATTTGATATAATACTATGGTTATGGGTGAAATGTGCAAAATTTTCAAAATAAGCAAGTGGTTATAAAATATTCATTGTTGTCGGGGAATATTCGTTTGGTGCGTGAAATATTCTTTACGTTTGGGAATATTAAATGCGGCCAGTAGACCATTTATGGGCCCCATAACGGATAAC
This sequence comes from Panax quinquefolius, assembly GCA_020205615.1. Lineage (NCBI taxonomy): Eukaryota > Viridiplantae > Streptophyta > Magnoliopsida > Apiales > Araliaceae > Panax > Panax quinquefolius. The sequence goes on along the minus strand of CM035171.1, from coordinate 135,047,029 downwards.
GATTTGGATGAAGAAAGCGACAAAATTGAATAACGGCGTGGTTATTCTGAATTAACACTTTGTTGGAATACCGGTGGTTAAAATACTGATGTCTGGCATTGGTTGCAAGATGCTTACGCGTATTGCGCACAGTATTGTTGAATTATTGATTCTTACGTAAAGAAGCACTACTCAATAATTGTTACGGTGAATTCTTGCTCAATATTTTATTTTATTGATTCAATAATTGTTTGCGTTAATATTTTATATTATTGTTGCTTTCGATAATTGTCACTTCTGCGCGTAATCTCCATTATCGGATCAATAATTCATATTATTTGGAATAATATTATTAGATAACATTATTGGCAATGTCTAGAAAGTTACATCGAGGAGAGGTTTGGTCACCTAATTGCTTGGCAGGTAAGTAGAAATCCTTATTGAAATCCTCTTTCCTTTCTCACGAGAAGCGGCACGGTTATCATAATTGTGATTCTGTAATATTATTTTTGAATAATTAATTATTGATTTATATGATAAGGAAATATTTATTTTATGTGGATATAAATGATGGATATATTAATTTTTATGTAGATAAAAATGAAATAATTAATGTTGAGGTGTTTTATCAGTATTTTGTCGGTTTGGAGGTATTAAAAATCATCCGTTTGTGGATTTCAGATATTTTATGTTTGGAATTTGGAAAAACTCAAAGCTACAAAGTTGTAGAGAATTCAATTTCAGGCAGAATGGACATAAAATTCATATTTTTCTGATAAACAAGCTATTTTCTATGAATTACTGAAGTTTCAAAAAATAAAATAATTTTTATTAAATTATGGGTGGGACCCACTCTTGTTTGACAACACATGGGCTGCTGAAATTTTTAGCATTGAGGGGCTGGTCTTGAGTCTTGATTAGCATGCGTAGAGAATTGGTTAAGTAATAATATATTTTATTATTTTGTCTCTCACCATAAATTAAAGCATTTTCCTATAAATAGGCGCTTAGGTTAGAATTGAAAATCACACCAGAAACAAGTTTTCTTTCTCTCTATATTGTTGAGCGTATTTTAGTAAGTATTTTGATACTTTGAGAGTTGTTATTCAAAGGCAAGTTTACATCGGCCTTATTGTGGCGCCCCAAAATAGGTATCATCACCCATTCGAGTTTGTCGATACGTAGTACGAAAACAACTACAACTTTATTATTACAATTGTAAAAGCTGTGAGTTTGAATACAAATATTATCTTCTAGACAATATCTATACTCAAATAAATCCTCATCACAATTATTTATACATTATTTTATAAAAATGGTGAGGACTACTAAAACAACTCTCTAGAACCTTCATTCCATACCCATTAAGTACTCATTACATTCTACTTCTTTGAGAAGAAAAATGGAACAAAAAGGAAAAGGGTGAGCTCAACTAGCTCGGTAAAGAATATTATGACTAAGATAATATATAACAAATTATCGTTAGTCTCAACGAGAAAAAAATCTAATAGAATCTGATAAACAACCGGTTTTAAATCAATCTTACAGTGAAATAATAATTCATTAGAAGAGTTAAGTAGAGAATGCAAACTACTATCTTATATATGAATTTAAAAGTTCATCGTCGATATTTTATCCTGTAACATCAATCGATATATATCTAGAATCAAATATTCATCTTTGCACTACGGCCGAAGATATTCATCGATTAATCATATTCATCTAAACACTGTTCATCTTTTGCTACGGGCGAAGATATTAATCGATCGATCATGTTCATCTCAACACTTTCATTTTGCCTTCTGGGGCAAAAGATATTCATCAAGAAATCATTCATCTGCTTTTGAGAGCCGAAGATATTCAAGATAATATCATCATTTAGGGTAGAGGATGATGAAAAATATTTTAAAGAAAAGCGAATCTAGTGAAACAAAAGAACAATTATTAAGGATTAGAGTATTTTAAAAATCCAAGTTCAAAAATACTTCATAAAATAATCGTAGTGGAGTAAAATTCAAGAATGATCAAAACATGGATCTGATCAAAGCTAGTATCCATAATTGATATTTTGAACGAAAAATAAAAATTTAATTTTTACGTGAATAGTGTCGTATTTTGTGAATAGTGTAATAAGTATCGTGAATAGTCTTGCAATATCGTGAATAATAACTCAAACACCAAAAGATAGAAATTTCCCAAAAACATCATCATCACGCTTACGTGAATAGTACTCGTGAATAGTAACTCGTGAATAGTAACTCATGAATAGTAACTCCGACATGAAAAAGTTCCAAATTTGATAAAAAATTCCAACCAATATTTTGGCATAATGATATTGAAGAAATAATATCATTTTCGAATAAAATAACATCTCTTTACCTCGAAAAGATCGATCTTAGTTGAAACAGGATATAGGCTATGACTTGAACTTGCATAGTATAGCAATACTCAAAGTATACTCAAAATACTCACAAGAATATGCTCGATAATATAGAGAAGAACTTGATTTTTACGTGTGATTTTCAATTCTAACACAAGCACCTATTTATAGGAAAATCTTTAGAACACCAAAGTAGAAAATTTATTAAATATTATTATATTTTTCCAAAACTTCATACGCATGCTTTTACCATCTGAACTCAGCCCTATCATATGTTAAATGAGGGAAACAAAATGAAAAACACGTTTTTGTAAATAAAAATAATTAAAACTTTCAAAAATCAATTATTTGAACTTGAAACTTGATAATTCATAATAAATAGCCCTTTTATCAGAAAATTCGAATCTCGCGACTTTTTCATAAGAAATTCAATTCTCTACAACTTTGCAGAAGAAAGTTTTTCAAATTCCAAATAGAAATTGACCAGAAATCCACAAGCAGGCGATTTTACGGTTATAATCAAATTTCGATCGAGAAATGGGGTCCTGATTTGACACACAAAATATGTGTTAAACATTTAATGCCACAAAAATACTCTTCCTCCTCATATACTCATATATCCCACATTCATTATAAAAATATCACCGTTAATATATTATTAAAATAATATATTTAAATGAATTATTTTATCGAGAAAAAGATAAAATATTAATTTTCAACAATAGTCAAATTAAAAAATTTCTCCATCTATATCCACATAAAATCAATATTTTCCTCATCATATAAATCAATAATTAATTATTCACAAATAATATTACAGAATCACGATCTTGTGACGGTAGTTCCCGTTTCAAAAGAGGGCTTTCGATAAGGATCTCTCCTTCTTGGTATGATTAGGTGACCAAATCTCTCCTTAGACAGAACTTTCTAGACATTGCCAATAATGTTATCCAATAATATTATTCAGATAATATGAATTATTGCTCCGATAATGGAAAATCGTATGTAATGATAATTTATTGAAGCAACAATAATATAAAATATCAATGTAGCAATTATTGAATCGATAAAATAAAATCTTTGAAAAGTAATTCTTTGTAACAATTATTGAGTAGTGCCTTCTTACGTAAGAATCAATAATTGGTGCAATACTGATGTCTTCTTGTTCAACAACGCGTATTAGTGTGTTTTAACCACCGGGTATTCCAACAATGATAATGGTGATATATTACGTAGATTATTTATAAACAACTTATATTTATCGTTTTCTTCATCCAAACGCTTTCCGTTATGGGGCCACAAAAGATATTGTAAATGCGTACAAATATTCCCAAAACGATCTGAATATTCCACGATCGAAACGAATATTCCCAAATGATAATTAATATTTTATAACCACTTGCTTATTCAAATATTTGCATATTTTACCCATAACTATCCACATTAATCAAATTAACCCTTACTTATTTCAAAATAATAAATAGAGGAAAATAAATTTCATTTATTAATAATTTGGGGTCTTCTGACTATATCCAGAAATTCAATTGGAAATACGGTTATTTTGAGGTAAGGGGTGTTATATTCTTCTTAAAATGATATTTTCTTCAATATCATTATCTCGAAATGTTGGTATGAACTTTTATCAAATTTGAAACTTTTTGTATCGAGTTCTTATTCACGTGATATCTGACTATTCATTCACGAATACGACACTATTCAATCAAAAATGAAATTTTCTTCTTTTTTAAATCCAAGATGTCTATTATGGATACTATCTTTGATTGTATCCATGTTTTTTAATCTTTATTTTTGAATTATGCTTCAAAATTAGTTATTATGGAGTATTATTGATCTTGGATAAAGCGTGATCTGAATCCACAATATTTGTCCTTACATCTCATTTGGATTCGTTTTCTTTAAAATATTTTTCATCATCCTCAATCCTAAATGATGATATTCTTGAATATCTTTGGCTGTAGTGCAAAAGATGAATGATTACCTAATGAATATATTTGGCGTAGTGGTATTCGAAGATGAGCAGGTGTTGAGATGAACATGACTAACTCGGGTGATCTGAAATGAATATCTTTGGCTGTAGTGCAAAGATAAATATTTGATTCAAGATGTATATTGATTGATGTTACAGGATAAAATATTGATGATGGACTTTTAAATCTTAGAAGATAGTAGAATTCTTTCTACTACTTGACTCTTCTTATGGATTGTTGTTTATAATAAAACCCCAACTTTTGAATAAAGATGAATTTTTTATAAATATTATTTTTGAATATTATGGAATGAAATTGATATAATGTTATAGTTGTGGGTAATATTTATTAATTTTGCAAAAAATACATGAAGTTGTTAGATAATATTCGATTGGTGGGGAATATTCGTTATAACCAAGACAATCATCAAGTGACCTCACAACGGAATTCTTGTCGGATTGATAAAAAACGACAAAAATACTTTATGAAAATAACGGCGGAAGTTTTCACCGTTAATATGTTGAAACACCCATGTTAAAAAATAAATCTGATGTCTGGCATTAGTTGCATAGTAACATACCTGTATTGATTATTGATGCTTATTTGGTTGGACCCTCAACACCCATTTTTCAAAATCGGTATAAGTTGTTTGATTTATATATATATATATATATATATATATATATATGTAAGACCGAAATTTTTTAAATAAAAAGGAATTTCCTTTATTTATTATTTTGAAATAGTAAGGGTTGATTTGATTAATGTGGATAGTTAAGGGTTAAATACTGAATATTTCAAAATAAGCAGTGGTTATAAAATATTCATTATCGTCGGGGAATATTCGTTTGGTGGTGGAATATTAAATGCTTGTCGGGGAATATTAAATGCTGACGGTAGCTTGACCATGTGTGGGCTCCATAGCGAGCGATTGGATGAAGAAAAGCGACAAATATAAGTTGTTTTTTAAATAACAGTAGTTATTCAGATTATCTTTGTTGGAATACCGGTGGTTAAAACACACTTCAATGGCGTTGTTGAAAGCGATTACTGCAGTATTGCACCAATTATTGATTCTTACGTGAAAGGCACTACTCAATAATGGTTACGATAATTCTTTATTCGATTTTTATTTTATTGATTAATAATTGACTGCGTTGATATTTTATATTCTTTGTTGTTTGATAATTGTCATTACGATATTTTCATTATCGAAGCAATAATTCATATTATCTGAATAATATTATTAGATAACATTATTGGCAATGTCTAGAAAGTTACATCTAAGAGAGGTTTGGTCACTAATTGCGTGCGCATGAAGAAGAAATTCTTATTGGAAAGCCCCTCTTTCTGGGAAGCTGCACGGTTGTCGATATTGTGATTACATAATATTATTTGTGAATAATTAATTATTGATTTATATGATGAGGAAAATATTGATTTTATGTGGATATAGATGGAAAAAATTTTAAAATGACAATTGTTGAAAATTAATATTTTATCTTTTTACGATAAAATAATTACATTTAAATATATTATTTTAATAATATATTAATTGGTGATATTTTACAACGAATGTGGGATATATGAGTATCTGAGGAGGAAGAGTATTTTTGTTGCAATAAATGTTTAAAACATGTTAAACATGTCGGTGGACCCCATTTATTATTTGAAATTTGATTATAGCTTTAAAATTGCCCGTTTGTGGATTTGGTCAATTTCTGATTGGAATTTGGAAAAACTTTCTTCTGCAAAGTTGTAGAAATTGAATTTCCTATAAAAACTCATGAGATTCGAATTTTCTGATGAAAGGGCTATTTATTATGAATTATTGAAGTTCTGAAGCTCAGAAATAATTAATTTTTGTAAGTTTTAATTATTTATTTTATGAAAAACGTTTTTTTATCATTTCTTTCTAGAAGGTGGCATGTGGGAAATGCTAGGATCTGAATTCTAAGGTTGGCGTATGAATTTGATATATATATATATATTAATTTATTAAATTTTACGCTTTTGGTGTTACAGCGATTTCTATAAATAGGGTCTTTAGGTTAGAATTGAAAATCACACGAAGCTGAAGTTTTCTCTCTATATTATCGGCGTATTCTTGTGAGTATTTTGAGTATACTTTGAGTATTGCTTATCTGTCTTGCAAGTCAATCATAGCTTTATATCAAATTGTTTTAATTTAGAAATCTTGATCTTTCGAGGTAAGGGATATTATTTTTTTTAATGATATTATTTCTTCAATATCATTATCTTTGAAATGTTGATCTGAAGTTTTTATCAAATTTGGAACTTTTTCATGTCGGGTTACTATTCATGGGTTCTTATTCATGAGTTCTTATTCACGATTCTTATTAAGCGGAGTTCTTATTCACGATTCTTATTCACGAGTCTTATTAAATGAAAGCGTGAAGATGTTTTTGTGGAATTTCTATCTTTTGGTGTCGGATTACTATTCACGTATCTGGCCTTTATTCACGTATCTGACCTTATTCACGTATCTGATCTTATTCATAGAAAAATAAAATTTCTTCTTTTCGTCCAAAATATCTATTACGGATACTAACTTTCGATTGTATCCATGTTTTGATCATTCTTGAATTTTACACCACTATGATTATTTTGAGGTATTTTTGGGCGTGGATAAAACCAAAATCTGAATCCTTAATCCTTAATCCTTGTCATTTTGTTTCCTTTGGATTCGTTTCTTAAAAAAAATATTTTCATCATCCTCGATCTTAAATGATGATATTATTGAATATCTTTGGCACATAGTCACAAGATGAATGATTTCTGAAGAATATCTTTGGCTGTGTAGTGCATGAGCAGTGTTGAGATGAGGCAGTTGATTAATATCTTTGAGATGAAAGATGAGCAGTGTTTAAATGAACATGACCAGTGATGAATATCTTTGGCACATAGTGCAAAGATGAATATTTGATTCGGATGTATATTGATTGATGTTACGGGGATAAAATATTGATGATGGTACATTAAATTCATAGATTATAGTAGATTTCATTCTCTACGTAACTCTTATGAATTATTATTTCATTGCGAATATTGATCTGAAACTTGTTGTCTATTGTATTCATCAGTTTTTTCCTGTTGAAGACTAACGATAATTTGTTGTATATTATCTTAGTCATAATATTCTTCTTTGGGCTAGTTGAGCTCACCCTTTTCCTTGTTGTTCCATTTTTCTTCTCGGGAGGCGAGAATGTAAGCGAGTCTTAGTCGGGGTATGGAATGAAGGTTACAGAGAGAGTTGTTTAGTAGTCCTCACCATTTTGTAAAATAATGAATCAATAATTATGATGGGGATTTATTTGCGTGTGGATATTGTCTAGAAGACAATATTATATTTAAACTCACGCGATATATATTGTAAATATTTATTTCTACGACATTTGTATTATTGAAGTTGTAGTTTGCTTTTTGTACCATGTATTTGGCGACTCGAGAATGGGTGTTGTGTATACTATTTTGGGGGCGTCACGGTTAGTATCGAGCTTAGGGATATGATCTCTGGCGGAGATCGGGGAATAAAACTAGGAGGGAGGCAGTAAATCCTTATTGTGTGTCTACTAAGCTTATTTGTTAGTTAGTCGATATATAGGGATATTATGTGATATATTGATTTCCTTAATTAACCCTTATTTTATGGCGGTATTTGAGAATGTCGTTGAGAATATTAACGATGGAGCAAATGAGGCCAGTGGAGATGCTGTCTTTCACCGAGAGAGAGCGTCTGACAGGTGGTAATGTTCCTCTGTGAACAACACCCCTTTGAAGCGAGATGATGAGCGAGGGGATGTTTAGAAGCTTTTTTGCGGTTCATGCAAAATCGGAACGAGGAGACTTCGTGTTCAAAATCTGAGGAGAAAAATATAGCAATTCACGGGTGGTCACGTGGACGGCGGTTCAAAGTTGGGACCACGAGTGCAGGGAAGCGGATCCGATTAAAGGCGGAGGCGTGGGTCAAACAAATTACCAAGATATTCGATGTCTTGGGATGCGGAGAACAGAAAGTTCCATTCGCCACCTTTATGTTAAAATGGCGAAGCGATTCTTGGTGGGAATACGTGAAGCGTACCAATCGGTACTTTTCGGCGTATGTCGTGGGAGGCGTTTGAAGCAGTTCAATGACAAGTACTTCCACGAAAGTATTACGTCGTATGAAGGAAGTGGAGTTTATTAGACTAGAAGCGAGAATAACATGGCGGTGTCCCGATGCTGGCGAAGTTCGGCGGAGTTATCGAGTTTGCACCTCATTTGGTGGAGAATGAGGAGCGTATGGCGGATGTTTACGAGAGGTTTGAAACACGACGTACGTCGATATCTCATTTCTCGTAAATTTTCTCTCTATTCGGATGTTGTCAGCGGAGGCTCGATTGTTAGGCGAGATAACGAGTATGTTCAATGAGGACCATAACCGAGGATCATCTGAAGATAGCGGTCATCGAAATAACGATAACCGGCGGAGAAAGAAGAATCTGAACAAAAAGCGGTAACCACTCGGTGGTAATCGTGGCCGTGAAAATAGAAGAAGCGAGTCGGGAGGAGATTTTAAAGAGGAGATTCAACAACGACCGTGTGAAGGCGTCGGCGCGATGATGTGACTAGTTTTAAGGGAGGAGAAGCGACCACCGGTCGTATGTTACAAATCACGGAAAGAGGACATATCGGTCAAGCGCTGACAATAGTTTAAGGTATGCTATAATTGTGGAAAAGAAGGACATATCGCTCGAGATTATGCGATATCGAAACCCGTTCGGTGAGAATGGTGACTCGAAATGTGTCGAGAAAAGTCAAAGTCAGCGGTTCTTGGAAGGCGTTTGTTGTGGCCAGGTCAAAATCTGAGAACGAAGCGAAGTTAGCACGGGTTAGTTAATTATAAATTCTTGCGAAGTATATACCTTACTAGATATTGGTTACACCCATTCTTTTATCTCTCTTACTTTACGCTCAGCGTTTGAACTTGACTCACGGAGAAATTAAACTTTGACTATCTGTGGAAACTCCATTAGGAGAAACTTTCATTACATCAGTTGTTTAAAAATCTTGCTTGATTCGAGTTGGCACTATCACATTACACATTAACCTTATTTACATAGAGATATTTGCTTTTGATGTGATTTTAAGGTTAACTACTCATCATCATACCAAATTGATTGCTTTTGTAAGGTTGTTAGTTTTCATATTCTAAGCAACTTTGTTATTGAATTCAAGCAATCAAACCATTGTAGTCAAACATTTTCATATCAAGCCATGAAGTCATTCGTTTATTACGGATGTCGAGTTTTCTTAGTCCGTGTTATGGATTTGAATAAAGACACGTCGATTTGAATAATATTCTGTTGTTATTGATTTTTCTGGCGTATTTCTGAAGAATTTCTTGGCTTACTCCCAAGCTTTGATATTAAATTTTGTATCGACTTTGAACCCGTACAAAACTCATTTCTAAAATCTCATGTCGAATGGCTCTATTGAACTTGAGGAGTTAAAATTCAACTATAAATTTGGTACACGAGCCTTTATTTTGTGACTTCCTTTGTGGAATTCACTAAAGCGAGACTCTCTCTGTGGGGGGCGTCGTATTAGATGCGATAGTAAAGCGATAGGTGTCATTGTGACGTCTTTATCGAAGATTGGGATATGAGTCGCGATTGAGAAAACAACCTAAATCGATTATCGAAATCGTAGCTTTACAGAAGCTTAGTTGGTTATTATCGGAGATTAGTTGAAGGATATTCTCGAATCGCTATTCCATTAACTTATGGTGACTCGTAGAGATACAAAATTGAATGGAAGCGAGGAATGTGGGAAGAGCTTGAAGAACTTCGAGGAGACTCATTTAAGCACGTATTACGATCGTGCCATCTTGGAAAAGCGAGCGTGGTAGGCGGCGCGATGAGTAGAAGATCATATCTGCGAGGAGCGAGTGCGATGATGTCAAGTATCTGGCGTAGAGCCAACTTTAATAGAAAAGTTAAGGTTGCTCGAGCCACAGGCTTGGAGTTGATGCGTATGAAGAAGAAATCTGAAGGAGCTATTAGGGCGAGAATTGATGAAGAAGGAATACTTGAGTCCACTCTAGACTTTGTGTTCTAACGACTACGATTTGAAGTACAAGATTATGATGGAGGCACACAATCGCCATTTGCAATCCATCACGGAAGTACTTAAAATGTATCGTGATCTTGACATACATTTGGTGGAACAATATGAAGAGAGAGATTGCAAAGTTTATCTCGATGTGTTTAACTTACTTGCCAGCGTGTAAAGGCGGAGCATCTTGTACCTAAGGGTCCGTTGCAACCACTTGAGATTCCGGAATGGAAGTGGGAACACATTACTATGGATTTAGTTCACGGGTCTTCTACGGTTTCTCGAGGCATCAATCTTATTTGGGTTATTGTTGATAGATTAACCAAGTCTGCTCATTTCTTCTGCCGTCTGAGAGACTTATTCCCTTGAGCGTCTTTCTAGTATATGCGTAAATGAGATTGTGAGATTGCATGGCATGCCGGTATCCATAGTTTTAGATCGTGACCCAGATTTCACTTCATGATTTTGGGTTAGAAAGCTATGAGCGCAATTCTGATTCGATTTGGCATACCATCCTCGAAGCGGATGGGCGTCGGAAAGGACTACTCAAACTCTTGAAGATATATTAAAACTCTGTGTCCTAGATTTCAAAGGAAGTTGGGATAAGTACTTGCCATTGGTGGAATTCTCATCTGAATGATAGTTATTAAACAAATATAGGCATGGTTCCATTCGAAGCATTATATGGGCGAAAATGTGGTTCTCGATATGTTGGGATGAGGTGGGTGAAGCAACATTGTTGGGACTAGGAGTTAATACGAAATGATCTAATGATTGACAAGCGTATCTGAAGCGGCACAAGATCGACAAAAGAGTTATCACGGATCTTCATTGAAAGGGCGTGGAATTTAATGTAGGGGATCATGTATTGTTGCGAGTTGCTCCGTGGAAGGGTGTTCTGAGATTTGGGAAGAGAGGAAAGCTCGATCCACGATTTATTGGTCCATTTCAAATTCTTGACCGAGTAGGAAATGTAGCTATAGACTTGCGTTACCTCAAGTATGTCTACGTGTTCATAATGTGTTTCACATATCATACTTAAGTAAATATGTGAAAGACCCGAACCACGTTATAGAGTTAGAAACCAGGACGAGATAGCCAGAAGACTTAGCGTATGAGGAGGTACTGTCAAGATTTTGGATAGGAAGGAGCATGTCCTACTGTGAAAGGTTATACCACAAGTTAAAGTTTTGTGGAGGAATCATGCTATAGAGGAAATGACACAGGGAATTGGAAAGCGAAATGAAAGCGAGGTATCCTCACCTTTTGAAACACACGAATGCGTCGTCGATTTAGAGGCGAAATTTCATAAGGAGGGAGGTTGTAAGACCAAAAATTTTTTAAATAAAAGGAATTTCCTTTATTTATTATTTTGAAATAGTAAGGGTTGATTTGATTAATGTGGATAGTTAAGGGTTAAATATGCAAATATTTCAAAATAAGCAGTGGTTATAAAATATTCATTATCGTCGGGGAATATTAGTTTGGTGGTGGAATATTAAATGCTTTGTCGGGAATATTAAATGACGGTAGCGACCATGTGTGGCCCCATGTGAAAGCGATTGGATGAAGAAAGCGACAAATATAAGTTGTTTTTAAATAGCGGCGTAGTTATTCACAGATTATCTTGTTGGAATACACGGTGGTTAAAACACACTTGTCTGGCGTTGTTGAGCGGTAGCACTGCGGTATTGCACCAATTATTGATTCTTACGTGAAGGCCTTACTCGATAATGGTTCTGATAATTCTTTATTCGATATTTTATTTTATTGAGTTAATAATTCTTTGCGTTGATATTTTATATTCTTTGTTGTTTGATAATTGTCATTACGAGTATTTTTCATTATCGAAGCAATAATTCATATTATCTGAATAATATTATTAGATAACATTATTGGCAATGTCTAGAAAGTTACATCTAAGGAGAGTTTTGGTCACCTAATTGCGTAGGTATGAAGAAATTCTTATTGGAAAGCCCCTCTTTCTGAGGAGCTGCACGGTTGTCGATATTGTGATTACGTAATATTATTTGTGAATAATTAATTATTGATTTATATGATGAGGAAAATATTGATTTTATGTGGATATAGATGGAGAAAATTTTTAAAATGACAATTGTTGAAAATTAATATTTTATCTTTTACGATAAAATAATTCGTTTAAATATATTATTTTAATAATATATTAGCGGTGATATTTTACAACGAATGTGGGATATATGAGTATCTGAGGAGGAAGAGTATTTTTGTTGCAATAAATGTTTAAAACATGTTAAACATGTCGGTGGACCCCATTTATTATTTGAAATTTGATTATAGCACGTAAAATTGCTTGTTTGTGGATTTGGTCAATTTCTGATTGGAATTTGGAAAAACTTTCTTACGCAAAGTTGTAGAAATTGAATTTCCTATAAAAACTCATTGAGATTCGAATTTTCTGATGAAAGGGCTATTTATTATGAATTATTGAAGTTACGAAGCTCAAAATAATTAATTTTTGTAAGTTTTAATTATTTATTTTATGAAAAACGTTTTTATCATTTCTTTCTAGAAGGTGGCATGTGGGAAATGCTAGGATCTGAATTCTAAGGTTGGTATGAATTTGATATATATATATTATTAATTTATTAAATTTTACTGCTTTGGTGTTTACAGCGATTTCACTATAAATAGGGTCTTGGGTTAGAATTGAAAATCACACGAAGCTGAAGTTTTCTCTCTCTATATTATCGGCGTATTCTTGTGAGTATTTTGAGTATACTTTGAGTATTGATATCTGGTCTGAAGTCAAAGTCATGCTTTTATATCAGGTGTTTAAATTTAGAAATCTTGATCTTTCGGGTAAGGGATATTATTTTTTTGTAATGATATTATTTCTTTAATATCATTATCTTTGAAATGTTGATCTGAAGTTTTATCAAATTTGGAACTTTTTCATATCGGGGTTACTATTCATGGGTTTCTATTCATGAGTTCTTATTCACGAGATTCTTATTCTTTTAAGAGTTCTTATTCACGAGTTCTTATTCACGAGTCTTATTAAGTGAAGCGTGAAGATGTTTTTGTGGAATTTCTATCTTTTGGTGTCGAGATTCTATTCACGTTATCGGCCTTATTCACGATATCTGACCTTATTCACGTTATCTGGTCTTATTCATAGAAAAAATAAAATTTCTTCTTTTAAATCCAAAACATCTAATACGGATACTAACTTTGATTGTATCCATGTTTTGATCATTCTTGAATTTTACACCACTATGATTATTTTTTGAGGTATTTTGGGCGTGGATAAAACCAAGTACGAATCCTTAATCCTTAATCCTTGTCATTTTGTTTCCTTTGGATTCGTTTCTTTAAAAATATTTTCATCATCATCCTCGGTCTTAAATGATGATATTATTGAATATCTTTGGCACGTAGTGCAAGATGAATGATTTCTGAAGAATATCTTTGGCTGTAGTGTGAAAGATGAGCAGTGTTGAGATGAACATGGCCGATTGATTAATATCTTTGGCACATGTGGTGCAAAGATGAGCAGTGTTTAAATGAACATGACCGGTGATGAATATCTTTGGCTGTAGTGCAAAGATGAATATTTGATTCGGATGTATATTGATTGATGTTACGAGGGATAAAATATTGATGATGAATTTATTAAATTCATAGATTATAGTAGATTTCATTCTCTACGTAACTCTTACATGAATTATTATTTCATTGCGAATATTGATCTAAAACTTGTTGTCTATTGTATTCTATCGATTTTTCCTGTTGAAGACTAACGATAATTTGTTGTATATTATCTTAGTCGTAATATTCTTCTTTGGGCTAGTTGAGCTCACCCTTTTCCTTGTTGTTCCATTTTTCTTCTCGGGAGGCGAGAATGTAGCGAGTCTTGTGTCGGGGTATGGAATGAAGGTTACTAGAGAGAGTTGTTTAGTAGTCCTCACCATTTTTGTAAAATAATGAATCAATAATTATGATGGGGATTTATTTGCGTGTGGATATTGTCTAGAAGACAATATTATATTTAAACTCACGATATATATTGTTATTTCACACGACATTTGTATTAATGAAGTTGTAGTTTGCTTTTGTACCATGTATTTGGCGACTCGAGAATGGGTGTTGTGTATACCTATTTTGGGGCGTCGTGGCTTTGTATTGCATAGATGGACTTGGTATGATTATGACCGAGGATTATTCGATTATGTAATCATGGCCGTAATGTTACAAATGATGTGGTAAAAGTCCTCATTGGCCCGTAGTACATTGATGGATAGTTGTTGGCATGATCATGACCATTAATGAATACACAAATATTCTTGGCGTAGTGCATGGATAATTGTGGTCGTGATACTAAATAATATCCTTGGCTATAGTCAACAATGGCGCTTCTGATTAGGTATCGTCACCCATCTTGGGTTGCCACTTACATGGTACATAAATTCAAATACAACTTAATAATACAACTATATAAGTATGCAATACGACAAAACATAAAGCTGTGAGTTTGAATACAAATATTGTCTCTTAGAGATTATACAAACTCAAAAGAGTCCTTATTACAATTATTATTACACTATTTCACGGAATAGTGAGGACTACTAATCTTATCATCTCGGTCCGTCACTCCGTTCCCCGACTAGTCCTGCTACGTTCTCATTTCTGAAAGAGAACAATAAATGTAAAAGGGTGAGCTCAACTAGCCTAGTAGGAAATATTATGACTAAGATAATGCGAATATATTATCGTTAGCCTTGACGATGTTAAGCGATACAATATAACAACCATCATGTTTAAGCTGCAACGGAACAAGCGATCCATTAAAAGAGTCAAGTAGAGAATAAAACTACTATCTTTTATGATTTAAAAGGTTTTTCATCACTTTTATCATTGAACTCGACAATAAATAATCCACATCATCGAATCACCCTTGCACTACGGCCAATGATATTCTTTAGTATCACGACCACAATTATCCATGCACTACGGGCCAAGAATATTTGTCTATTCAATAATGGTCATGATCATGCCAACAACGTCCATCAATGCACTTCTGCTAATGAGGACTTTTTCCACATCATTTGTAACACTTATGGTCATGATTACACCGAATAATCCACAATTATAATAATCATACCAGTCCATCTATGCCCTATAGGCCACGGATGACTTTCAACAAAATATAAACATGAGGATGATGACAATGATATAAGAATTCAATAAAACAAGTTCAAGAATTATTTTATCCGGGAACTAATAACGTCCAAATTGTCGAACATGATCTTTGCTTTGTAGAGTAAAATTCAAGAATGCTCGGAAGAATATTTCCATGAAAAGATCTTTGGATGAAGCGCAAATATCAAGGATATTCCACTAATTTCATGGAGTATAAGTCAAAACTTTAACCAAATGAGTATAATAAGGAATGGAATAACAAAAGAAATCACCAAGCATGCGATAGATAGCATGGCATGTTATTCCAACCGAATAATAAATAACGGAATCAGTCCCAAACGAAAAGCACCGCAGACGAGGATATTCAACAGAATAATAAAGAGCGGAATCGAGTCCCGTGAGAAACGCATGCATGCAGGGATATTCCAACGGGATAATAAAAAGCGGAATCGAGTCAAAGTCGTGAACGCATGAATGAGGATATTCTAACGAGAATAATAAAAAGAAGCGGAACCGGTCCGTGAAACGCATGATGCAGGATGTTCCAATAGAATGATAAAGAATGGAACAACAGAAGAATTTCACCAAGTATAGGGTAGCCAGCGTATACAAGTTATTCCAACAGAATAATAAGAATGGAATAACAGAAGTTCCTTGGAAAAATTGGATCTTAGAATAGTGAGTGGATTTCTCTTCTTCTTTTCTCTCTATAATTTCTCTATAATAATCGCTCTAAAGCTTTTGTGAATTGGTGAGAAATGAAGGAAGAATGAGCTTACATTTATAAGAAAATATAGTTTTCGATAATTGCGTTTTGGGGCTCGAAAATTACTGATGACAATACCTACTGACTTTTCTTTCATTTTTAATTTAGTCACTGCAAAGTATTATCAATCTTGCACCAACTCCCCTAATAGTAAATAATGTGATTTAATAGTACACATATGTGAACAAATAGTTATATAAGCATGTGAATTAGTAGCAATTAATTGCTCATTTATCCAGATAAATTACCCGGTTTATCAATATAACCCCTAAACATCAATTATCATTGAATAAATATCGATTTTATTTAACACAAACAATTCCAACATAATGAAACTATTTTTATCAAAAATATAAATTTTGAAATTTCAAAGTTTGACTTTTCCAGAAAAAGTCAATGTTGACTTTGATCATCGATAAAAGCAAAACGTCTTTCGACACTGCGTCTTGAAGATGTCTTGGGAGAAGTTCCAAGAGTCATTCAACGACAAATACTTTTAGAAAGTATTCATCACATGAAGGAGGTGGAGTTTATCAAATTGGAGCAAAACAATATGGCCGTTAATACATGATACGAGGCAAAATTTACGGAGTTATCGGTTTATTCCCACTGTGGATAATGAAGAGAGAATGGCGCGAATGTTTTTAAGAGGTTTGAAGCGGGAATCGTCGACATCTTATTTCTCATAAAGCGTGTTTTGTATTCAGATGTTGTAAATAGGGCTCTGTTGGTGGAGCGTGATAACGAGTCAACGCGTGACGAAAAGAGAGCGGCCCGTGAAATGATAATACCGATGAGCGATCATCGAGCGGTGACAATAAGCGTGGAGGAATCAACGGTGCCAAAAATGGTAACCACTTGATTGGTAATCGAGCCAAAACAATAAGAATGGACATTTCAAGAAGAGGAGATTCAACAATGATGGAAAGACGTCGACACCAAAGACCGTTGTTAAGGAAGGAGAAAGACCACCTATCATATGCTTGAAATGCGGAGGGAGGGACACATCGGTCCAAATTAGCGATCTCAGTCAAAAGCGTGTTATAATTGTGGAAGAAGGTCACTTGGCTTGCGATTTTTTCGTTCATAGAAGACAAATTCGAGCTAGGATGGAGGCACCAAAGTACATCCCTGAAAAGTCAAAGCCGGTAGTCTGAGGAGAGCGTTTGTTGTGACCTCCAGAAAGTAAGGAACCCGAATGAGGTCATCACGGGTAAGCTTATCATAAACTCTAATGAAGTCTACACTTTATTTGATCTGGATTCTACCCATTCTTTTATTTCTCCTACTTGCGCTCAACGATTAAATTTGACTCCGGAGAAATTAGACTTTGACTTATCTGTGGAAACTCCGTTGGGAAAAACCTTCATTACATTTACGGTTTATAAGTCTTATTTGGTTCAAGTTGGTACCCACACATTACCTATCAATCTTATTGCATTAAAAATACTTGCATTTGATGTAATTCTAGGGATTGATTGGTTAACTACTCATCATGCAAAAAATTGATTATTTTAAATAAGGTTGTTAGCTTTTCATATTCCTAATCAACCTATTATGCGAATTCAAGCAACCAAACCATTAAAATCAATCAACGTCTATCTCGAAGCCATAAAGCTATTCGTTTATTGAAAAAGCGGATGTCAAGCTTTCTTAGCTCATGTCACGAGATCTAAACAAAAATACGCCGATTTTGAATAATATTTCTATTGTTAATGAATTTCTGACGTATTCCACGAAGAACTTCCCAGGCCTACCCCGGGCGTGAAATTGAATTTTGATCGACCTTGAACCCGAGTCTGAAAACCCATTTCTAAATCCCATATCGAATGGCTCTATTGAACTTGTGGAGTTAAAAACTCAACTGCAGAAATTGTTAGACATTGGCTTTATTAAATCCTAGTACTTCTCCTTGGGGTGCTCTGTTACATTAAGTGAAGAAGAAAGATGGAAGTATCGACTTTGTATTGATTATCGGGAGTTGAATCGTGTCACCATAAAAAATAGGTACCCATTTACCACGCGTCTTGATGACTGTTTGACCCGATTCTGCAAGGAGCCAAATTCTTTTCAAAGATTGATCTTCGTTTGGATATCACCAATTGAAGATTAGAACTGATGACATTCCAAAGGCGGCTTTAAGAACTCGATCACGGGCATTATGAATTCTAGTCGTATCCTTTGGATTGAGTAATGCTCCTGCTTTGCCTTTATGGATATGATGAGCCAGAGTATTCAAAGAATATTTGGATCACTTTGTGGTCGTGTTTATTGATGACATCCTCATATATTCCAAAACCCGTGAAGATCATGAAAGCAACACTTGAGGCTAATACTCCAAAAGCTTCGTGAATATAAGCTTTATACCAAGTTAAAGAAATGCGAGTTAAAGGCGAGGAAGTAGCATTCCTTGGGCACGTGGTATCAAGTCATGGAATATCTGTTGACCCAAATAAGATTGAAACTATTCAAAGCTAGAGCAACCTAAATCGTTGGCCAAAATCACGTAGCTTTACGGGCTTAAATGGTTATTATCGGAGTTTAAAGGAAGGTTTTCTCGAATCGCTACTCCACTAACTCGGTAACTTTCGAAAAGATACAAAGTTCGATTGGAGCGAGGAATGTGAGAAGATTTTTCAAGAACTCAAGAGGAGACTCATTTTCAAAGCACTGTTACGACAATACCATCCGGTTCGGAGGATTTGTCATCTACAAATGATGCTTCGGGCAAAGGGTTAAGATGTGTTTTCATGCAACATGGGAAAGTAATAGCCTATGCATCACGACAACTCAAAGAATATGAGAGAAATTATCCTACTCGTGATCTAGAGTTGGCAGCTGTTGTCTTCGCACTAAAGATTTGGAGGCATTACTTGTATGGGGAGAAAGTGGAGATCTTTACGGATCATAAAAAGCTCGAATATTTCTTCACTCAAAAGGAACTCAACATGCGACAACGACGTTGGCTTGAATCATTGAAAGATTATGATCATATCATCCAATACCATCCTGGAAAAAGCGAACGTGGTAGGCGGCGCGTTGAGTAGAAGATCATATGCGATGCGAGTGCAATATTATCAATGAAAGCCCATTTTGTATGACTTGCAACGGATGGAGATAGAGATAAAGGCTCCAGGGACCCACGTGATGATGGCAAATATACGAGTAGAACCGACTTTAATTGATAAAATTAAAGATGCTCAAGTTACAGATCCGGAAACTTATGCGTATGAGGAAGAAAGTGCAAGAAGGTGCGATGCCAGAAGCAAGAATCGATGAAGAAGGAATACTTTGAGTCAACTCCAGACTTTGTGTTCCTAACGACCCTAATTTAAAGTATAAAATCATGATGGAGGCGCATAACACACCGTTTGCAATCCATCCTGGGAGTACCAAAATGTATCATGATATTCGTCATACATTTTGGTGGAGCAATATGAAGAGAGAGAGATAGCGTTGTTTATCTCAAGGTGTCTAACTTGTCAACGAGTTAAAGTGGAGCATCAAGTACCAAAAGGTCCATTGCAACCACTTGAAATTCCAGAATGGAAGTGGGAGCACATTACCATGGATTTCGTTACCGGTCTTCCTAAGGTTTCTCAAGGCATTGATGCAATTTGGGTCATTGTTGATAGATTTACCAAGTCTGCTCACTTCTTACCAATACGAGAAACTTATACAGTTGAACGTTTTGCTCGTATGTACATAAACGAGATTGTAAGACTGCATTGTATGCCATTATCCATAGTTTCTGATCGAGACCCAAGATTCACTTCATGATTTTGGGTTAGTTTACAAAAAGCTATGGGCACGAATTTACGATTTAGTTCGGCATATCATCCTCAGACGGACGGGCAGTCGAAGAGGACGATTCAAACTTTTGAAGATCAATTAAGACTCTTTTTCCTTGACTTCACGGGGAGTTGGGACAAGTTCTTACCATTGGTGGAGTTTTCCTACAATAACAGTTATCAAGCAAGTATTGGCATGACTCCATTCGTAGCGTTGTATGAAAGAAAATGTCGTTCTCGATGTCTTTGGGATGAGAGGTGGGTGAAGCAATGTTATTGGGACCGGGAGTTGAATGCGTATGACTACGAAAAAGATTCAAACGATCCGGCAACGTATAAAAACCTCACAAGATCGACAAAAGAGTTATGCTGATCTTCATCGAAAGGACGTGGAATTCAATATATGAGATCATGTGTTGTTACGTGTTGCTCCATGGAAAGGAGTTACGAGATTTGGAAAAAGAGGAAAGCTCAATCCTCGATTCATCGGCCCATTTTTAATCCTTGATTGAGTAGGAATTGTGGCCTATAGACTCGCTTTACCGCCAAGTATGTCTCGTGTTCATAACGTTTTTCACATATCCATGTTACGTAAATATGTGGAAGACCTAAACCACATTATTGAGTTAGAACCGGACGAAATAGCGGAAGATTTGATGTATGAAGAGGTTCCTGTTCAAATCTTGGATAAGAAGGAACATATTCTACGCTCCAAGGTTATACCTCAAGTCAAAGTTTTGTGGATAAACCACGATGTTGAGAAAATGACTTGGGAGTTAGAATCTGAAATAAAATCAAGGTATCCTTACCTCTTCGACATACCAGGTACTTACCCTAATTTCGAGGGCGAAATTTCATAAGAAGGGGAGATTGTAAAACCCCAACTTTTTGAATAAAGATGAATTTTCTATAAATATTATTTTTGAATATTATGGAATGAAATTGATATAATGTTATAGTTGTGGGTAATATTTATAAATTTTGCAAAATAACGCAAGTTGTTAGATAATATTCGATTGGTGAGGAATATTCATTTTAACGGGGAATATTAGCATAATGGCACAATCATTGGTGGACCCTAGCGGAATTATTATCGCGTTGAGAAAACGCGACAAAAAATACTTTATGAAAATAACGGCGGAAGTTTTACCATTAAGCTGTTGAAACACCCAGGTGTTAAAGTACGATGTCTGGCGTGGTTTGCGTAGTAGCACACGGTATTGATTATTGATACTTATTTGGTTGGACCCTCACTTACCCATTTTTCAAAACTGTCGGTAGAAGTTGTTTCAGTTTATAAATATATATAAATATATAAATATATATATGTATTATATATATAATATGTCACATGTTTTAAAATGGTTGTGGGGGAGTTCACAAGAAAGTAAAGAAAATGGAATTGATTTGTCTGGTGGATTTTTTTGGCAGGTTTGGAATGAGTTTTCAAACTTGGTCATTATTTGGCCAAACTTTTTAAATCATGTAGTATTAATTGATAGCTTGCATTCTAATTGGTCAAGGATATGATAGTAGCATGTGTTATATATATAAATATATTATATTTTTATTTTATTTGACTAAGGAGGTTACCTTTTGAAAATAGGCGTCTGTTGATTCAACAAAATTCAGCCGTGAAGTTTTCTCTGCACATGTTATATATATATATATAAATATATAATATATTATATTTTATTTAAAAGATTTTGCTTTAAATATGGACCGTCAGATCAAAGTAAATCAATCTGGACCGTCCATGGATTAGTTACTATGCATTCCATTTTCCTATAAATAGAAGCTCATTCCTTCATTATTTTCTTACGAATTCACTGAACTTTAGAGAGAGAAACTATAGAAAGAGATTATAGAGAAAGCAAGAAAGTATTACGCTACTTCACTACTTATATATCTAGTACTCTTCTTAAGGTAAGGTAAGGAATATTATTTGTTGTATTAAGTAAGGTGTTATTCTTTCTTATTCATGAAGAGAACTATTGTTATTACATTGCTTTATTATTACATTGGAATAACATGTATCTGCCGATCTACCATATACTTGGTGACATTCTTCTATTATTCCGTCTTTATTATTACATTGGAATATCCTCATGCATGCGTTTCTACGGGACACAGGTTCCGTCTTTATTATTATCTTTGTTGGAATATCACATGCATGCGTTTCTACCGGGACTGATTCAAATCTTATTAGTATTACATTAGAATAACTTTGTCTATCTGGCACCGCGTGCATGGTGATTTCATTGTTATTTCATTCTTTATTATTTTGTTGGAACATCCTCATCGGTCGTGCAATTTACTTTGACACGGTTCCGTTATTTAGTATTCTGTTGGAATAACTTTTGTACATCAAAATCTGCGCGTGCGTGGTGATTTCTTTTGTTATTCCATTCTTTATTATACTCGGTTGGTTAAAGTTTTGACTTCTATACTCCATGAAATTAGTAGAATATCCTTGATATTTAAGCTTCATCGATATCTTTTTCATGGAAATATTCTTACGATCATTCTTGAATTTTACTCTACAAAGCAGTATCATGTTAACAATTTGGACATTAGTAGTTCTTGGACAAATTAATTCTTGAACTTGTTTTATTGAATTCTTATATCATTGTCATCATCCTCATGTTTATATTATGTTGAAAGTCATCTGTGGCCTGTAGTGCATAGATGGACTTGGTATGATTATTGTAAGACCCCAACTTATTATTAATGAAATTTAATTTTCTTTATTTTGAATTAGTAAGGGTTGATTTGATTAATGTGGATAGTTATGGGTAAAATACGCAAATATTTCAAAATAAGCAAGTGGTTATAAAATATTCATTGTTGTCGGGGAATATTCGTTTGGTCGTGGAATATTAAATGCTTTGTGGAATATTAAATGCACGGTAGTAGCCGTAATGTGGCCCCATAACTAGAAAAGCGATTCGATGAAGAAAACGCAGCAAAAATAAGTTGTTAAAAATAACTTGGCGTGGTTATTCTGCAGATTAATCTTTGTTAAAATACTCGGTGGTTAAAACACGTTTAGAACACGGTATTGCACCAATTATTGATTCTTACGTAAGAAGGCCTTACTTTCGATAATGGTTACTGATAATTATTATTCGATATTTTATTGATTTAATAATTCTTTGCGTTGATATTTTATATTCTTTATTATAATTGTCATTACACGGTATTTTTCATTATCAAAGCAATAATTCATATTATCCGAATAATATTATTAGATAACATTATTGGCAATGTCTAGAAAGTTCTATCTAAGGAGGGTTTGGTCACCTAATTGCGGCCAAGATGAGGAGAAATCTTTATTGAAAGCCCTCTTTCTCGAGAACTACCTCGTTGCGATCTTGTGATTCTGTAATATTATTTGTGAATAATTAATTATTAATTTATATGATGAGGAAAATATTGATTTTATGTGGATATGGATGGAGAAAATTTTTAGAAAAAAAAATGACAATTGTTGAAAATTAATATTTTATCTTTTTCTGATAAAATAATTCATTTAAATATATTATTTTAATAATATAATAATGGTGATATTTTTACAACGAATGTGGGATATATGAGTATACGAGGAGGAAGAGTATTTTTGTTGCAATAAATGTTTAAAACATGTTAAACATGTCGGTGGACCCCATTTATTGACCGAAATTTGATTATAGCTGTAAAATCGTCTGCTTTATGGATTTCGGTCAATTTTGTTTGGAATTTGGAAAACCTTTACTACAAGAAGTTGTAGAAATTGAATTTCCTATAAAAATTGTGAGATTCGAATTTTTTGATAAAAGGGATATTTATTATGAATTATTGAAGTTAGAAGTCTCAAAATAATTGATTTTTGGAAGTTTTAATTATTTTATTAAGAAAAACATTTTATTGTTTTTGGCACATGTGTGGTTGAAGTTTGGACTAGATTTGTGCGTGGAAATTTGATTATATATATTATTATTATATTAAATTTTACTAACTTTTGGTGTTCTAAGCATTTTCCTATAAATAGGGTCTTGGGTTAGAATTGAAAATCATACCGAAATCTAAATTTTCTCTCTATATTATCGAGCGTATTCTTGTGAGTATTTTGAGTATACTTTGAGTATTGCTATATGGTTGAAGTTCAAGTCATAGCCTATATCAGGTGTTTCAACTAAAAGACTTGTCTTTTTGTGAGGTAAGAGATATTATTATTTTTCGTAATGATATTATTTCTTCAATATCATTATGGTGAAATATTGATCTGAAGTTTTATTAAATTTGGAACTTTTGGTGTCGAGATTCTTATTCACGTGTACGTGACTTTATTCACGTGATCTGACAATTATTCACGAATCTGACCTTATTCATCGAAAAATAAAAATTTTCTTTTCGGTCCCCAAAATATCTATTCTTGATACTAGCTTTGATTGTATCCATGTTTTGATCATTCTTGAATTTTACACCACTATGATTATTTTGAGGTGTTTTTTGACGTGGATAAAACCACGATCTAATCCTTAATCCTTAATCCTTAATCCTTGTCATTTTTTTGTTTCACCGGATTCGTTTCTTTAAAAATATTTTCATCATCTTCGGTCTTAAATGATGATATTATGGAATATCTTTGGCTTTGTAGTCTGAATGAATGATTTCGATGAATATCTTTGGTAGTGGTGCAAAGATGAGCAGTGTTTAGATGAACATGACCAATCGATGAATATCTTTGGCTCAAGTAGTGCAAAAGATGAATATTTGATTCCGGATATATATTGATTGATGTTACGGGGATAAAAGATGAGACGATGAACTTTAAAATTCATACATAGAAGATTGTAGTTTGCATTCTCTACTTAACTCTTCTAATGAATTATTATTTCATTGCGAATATTGATTTAAAATTTGTTGTCTATTGTATTCTATTAGATTTTTCTGTTGAAGACTAACGATAATTTGTTGTATATTATCTTAGTCATAATATTCTTCTTGAGCTAGTTGAGCTCACCTTTTCCTTTTGTTCCATTTTTCTCGTGAGGCGAGAATATAGCGAGTGCGAGTCTGGGTATATGGAATGAAGGTTCTAGAGAGAGTTGTTTAGTAGTCCTCACCATTTTGTAAAATAATGTATCAATAAATGTGATGAGGATTTATTTGAGTATAGATATTATGCAGAAGATAATATTTGTATTCAAACTCACAGCTTTCTTGTTGTAATAATAAAGTTGTAGTTGTTTCTGTACCATGTATTGACAACTCAGAATGGGTGATGTATACCTATTTTGGGGCGTCACAATTATGACCCAGGGATTATTCGGTGTAATCATGACCGTAATATTACAAATGATGTGGTAAAAGTCCTCATTAGCCCGTAGTGCAATGATGGACAATTGTTGGCATGATCATGACCATTAATGAATACACAAATATTCTTGGCCCGTAGTGCATGGATAATTGTGGTCGTGATACTAAAGAATATCCTTGGCCGTAGTGTAGGGGTGATTCGATGATGTGGAATATTTATTAAGCTGATTCTCAGCGATAACAGTGATGAAAAACCTTTTTAATCATAAAAGATAGTAGATTTTATTTTCTACTTGACTCTTTTAATAGATTGCTTGTTCCGCTGTAGTTAAACTTGATGTCTATTATATTTTATCAGTTTAACATTGTTGGAGACTAATGATAATTTATTTTGCATTATCTTAGCCATAATATTTTTTACTGGGCTAGTTGAGCTCACCCTTTCTTTCACTGTTCTCTTCAGGAAATGAGAATATTGCTGGGACGAGTCGGGGAACGGAGTGATGGTCTGAGAGATAGCATTAGTAGTCCTCACTATTCTACGTGAAATATTGTGATAATAATTGTAATGAGGACTCCTTTTGAGTTTGTATAATCTCTAGTAGATAATATTTGTATTCAAACTCACGGTTTATGTTTTGTCATTTTGTACCACGACAGTTGTATTAGTAAGTTGTATTTGAATTACGCACCATGTATCCGGCGACCCAAGATGGGTGATGTATACCTAATTTTGGGGGCGTCACAGTTTCCACTGCTGTTGTTGATCTAAAACTTGTTGTCTATTATATTTTATCAGATTTTCCCTGTTGAAGACTAATGATAATTTGTTGTATATTATCTTAGTCATAATATTCTTTATTGGGCTAGTTGAGCTCACCCTTTTCCTTTTTGTTCAATTGTTCTTCTCAGGATGAGAGAATTTAGCAAGAACTAGTCGGGGTATGGAGTGATGATTCAAGATAGTTGTTTAGCAGTCCTCACTATTTTTGTAAAATAGTGTATCAATAATTGTAATGAGGACTCCTTTTGAGTTTGTATACCTTCTAGTATACAATATTTGTATTCAAACTCACAGTATATGTGTTGTCGTATTTTGCACGACAATTATATTACTTAAGTTGTATTTGTTTCTGTACCATGTATATGGCGACTCAAGATGGGTGATGTATACCTGTTTTGGGGGCGTCACAGTTGGTATCAAAGCTTAGGGATATAATCCCTGGCTGCGATGTGATACAAGAACTAGGAGGGAGAGCGAAATTCCTTCGCTAGTATGACTGACTAAGTTTATTTAGTGTTTATTTGGTCGGTCGAGTATAGGGATAATATATGATATGACTATTAACCCTTGTTTTATGGCGATGTTTAAGAATGGCGGTGAGAACATTAATAATGGAGTAAATCGAACGTGGAGACACCTTTGATCACCACCCGAGAGGCGTTCAACGGGAAGGCAATATTCCTCCACATAAATAACACTACTAGAACAAATGATGAATGATGGGATGTTCGAAGTTTTTTGCGGTTTATGCAAAACCGACGAGGGAACTCGTGCACGAATCTGGTGGAAATGCTAGCAATGCGCGGCTTATCACAAATGCAAGAAGTTCAAAGAGTTGGGACCACACGAATTTAAGGGAAAGCGGATCCGATCATAGGCGGAAGCGTGGGTCAAACAAATCACCAAGATATTCGATGTCTTGGGATGCGGAGAACGAAGGCTCCATTCGCCACCTTTATGTTTTCAGCGGTGAGGCGATCTCTTGGTAGAGTCTCGTGAAGCGTACCAACCGACCCACACTCGACGTGTCTTGGGAAATATTTCAGAAACTATTCAATGACAAGTACTTTCCTGAAAGTATTCGTCATATGAACGAGGTGGAGTTTATCAGACTGGAATAAAACAACATGACGGTGTCCCCGTACGAGGCGAAGTTTGCAGAGTTATCCAGGTTTGCACCTCATTTGGTCAAAAATGAGAAACGAATGACAAGGATGTTTCTGAGAGGTCTAAAGCCCGAGATTCGGCAATATCTTATCTCTCATAAATTTTCTTTATACTTAGATGTTGTAATCAGGGCTCAATTATTAGAGCGAGATAATGAGTATGTGAAACAAAGGGACCACAACCAGGGTCATACCGGTGGCAGTGGTCATCGGAGCAACGACAACCAGAGGGAAGGAAAGCATTCGGACAAAAGCGGTAACCACTTTGGTGGTAATCGTGGCCGTGATAATAGAAGGAGCGAGTCGGGAGGAGATTTCATGAGGAGAATGTACAACAATGATAACGTGAAGACGTCATCACAAACATCAACTATTTTTAGGGGAGGAGAACGAGCACCGGTCGTTTGTTACAAATGCGGGAAGGAGGGACACATCATCCCAAACTGCCCACAACAGTCCAAGGTGTGTTATAACTGTGGAAAGGAAGGTCATATAGCTAGAGATTGTCTAGTTGCGAAACCAAGTTCAACAGGATGGTGACTCAAAGGTCATCCCAAACAAGTCAAAGTCGGTGGTTCCGGGAAGGCGTTTGTTGTGGATCGCACAAAACGTGAGGAACACAAACGCGAGGTGATCACGGTAAGCTAATCATAAACTCTTGCGAAGTTTATACCTTATTAGATCTGGGTTCTACCCATTCTTTTATCTCTCCTGCTTGTGTGCTCAACGTTTAAACTTGACTCAGGAGAAATTAGACCTTGACTTATCTGTTGAGACTCGTTAGGAGAAAAATTTTTATTACATCTACATACTATAAATCTTGCTTGACTCAAGTCGGTACCATCACATTACCTGCCAACCTTATTTCGTTAAAAATTCTTGCATTTGATGTGATTTTAGGGATTGATTGGTTAACCACGCATTATGCTAAAATTGATTATTTTCGTAAGGTTGTTAGTTTTCATATTCCTAACCAACCAATTATGCGAATTCAAACAACCAAACCATTAAAGTCAATCACTATCATATCAAGCCATAAAGCTATTCGTTTATTAAAAAATGGATGTCAAGCTTTCTTAGTCCATGTCACGGACTTGAACAAAAACACGTCAGATTTGAATAAAATTTATGTTGTTAATGAATTTCCTGACGTATTTACCGAAGAACTCCCTGGTCTACCCACAGAACGAGAAGTTGAATTCTTTATTGACCTTGAACCTGGTACAAAGCCCATTTCTAAAACCCCATATCGAATGGCTCCTATTGAACTTCAGGAGTTAAAGGTTCAACTTCAGGAGTTGTTGGACATCGGTTTCATTCGTCCTAGTACATCTCCTTGGGGTGCTCCTGTGTTATTTGTAAAGAAGAAAGACGGGAGTATGCGACTTTGTATTGACTACCGAGAATTGAACCATGTCACTATCAAGAAAAGGTATTCGCTACCTAGCATTGATAACCTGTTTGACCAGTTGCAAAGAGCACAATTCTTTTCAAAGATCGATCTTCATTCTGGATATCATCAGCTGAGGATTAAAACTGAGGATATTCCAAAGACTGCCTTCAGAACTCGGTACGGGCATTATGAATTCTTAGTCATGTCTTTTGGATTGACTAATGCTCCTGCTGCTTTCATGGATATGATGAAGCGTGTGTTCAAAGAATATTTGGATCAGTTCGTTGTTGTCTTTATTGATGACATCCTCATCTATTCCAAAAGCCATGAAGATCATGAACACCATTTGAAGTTGGTACTTCAAAGGCTTCGCGATAACAAGCTATATGCCAAGTTGAAGAAATGCGAGTTCTGGCTTGAGGAAGTAGCATTCCTTGGGCACGTGGTGTCAAAACATGGAGTATCTGTCGACCCAGCGAAGATTGAAGCCATACAAAGTTAGAACAACCAAAGTCGGTGGCCAAGAACGTAGTTTTTACGGGCTTAAATGGTTATTATCGAAGATTCATGGAAGGATTTTCTCGAATCGCTACTCCTTTAACTCAGCTGACTCGTAAAGATATAATATTCGGTTGGAGCGAGGATTGTGAGAAGAGTTTTCAAGAACTCAAGAGAAGACTCATTTCGGCACTGTTAACACAATACCATCTCGATTCGGATGGATTTGTTATCTGGACGATGCTTGAGGCAAAGGGTTAGGATGTGTTCTCATGCAACATGGGAAAGTCATAGCCTATGCCTCATGGCAACTCAAAGAATATAAGAGGAATTATCCTACTCATGATCTCGAGTTGGCGTGCGTTTTTCGCGTTGAAGATCCGGAGACACTACCACAGTATGGGGAGAAAGTGGAGATCTATACAGATCATAAAAGCCTCAAATATTTCTTCAACCAAAAGAAACTCGACATGCGGCAACAACGTTGGCTTGAACTATTGAAAGATTACGATCACACTATTCATATCATCCTGGAAAAGCGAACGTGTAGTGGGCGGCGCGTTGAGTAGAAGATCATATCTGATGCGAGTGCAATATTGTTAACACAAAGGTCCATTTTGTATGACTTGCAAAGGATGGAGATAGAGATGAAGGCTCCAAGTACCCACGTGATGATATCAAACATCTGAGTAGAACCGACTTTAATCGATAAAGTTAAAAGCTTGCTCGAGCTACGGACGTGGGCGATGATGCGTATGAAGAAGAAAGTCAAGAAGGTGCTATTCGAGGCAAGAATCGATGAAGAAGGAGGAATACTTGAGTCAACTCCGGACTTTGTGTACCTAATAATTCGACTTGAAGCATAGAATCATGATGGAGGCACACAACACACCGTTTGCAATCCATCTTGGGAGTACCAAAATGTATCATGATCTTGACATACATTTTGGTGGAAGCAATATGAAAAGAGAGATCGCGGAGTTTATCTCGAGGTGTTTAACTTGTCAACGTGTAAAGCGAGCATCAAATGCCAAAGGGTCCATTACAACCACTTGAGATTCCAAAATGGAAGTGGGAACACATTACTATGGATTTAGATTCTGGTCTTCCCAAGGTTTCTCAAGGCATAGATGCGATTTGGGTTATTGTTGATAGATTAACCAAGTCCGCCCATTTCTTGCCTATCGTGAGACTTATTCCTTGAGCGTCTTGCTAGTATGTACGTGAATAAGATTGTGAGATTGCATGGCATGCCAATATCCATAGTTTGGGATCGTGACCCAAAATTCACTTCACGATTTTGGGTTAGCTTACTGAAAAAGCTATGGGCACGCAATTCTGACACAGATTCGGCGTATACCATCCTCAAACGGATGGACAATCGAGAGGGCTATTCAAACTCTTGAAGATCTATTAAGACTACGTGTCCTAGATTTCAAAGGAAGTTGGGATAAGTACCTACCATTGGTGGAATTCTCCTACAACAACAATGCTTATCGAGCAAGTATAGGTGTGGCTCCATTCGAGGCATTGTATGGAAGAAAATGTCGTTCTCAGTATCTTTGGGATGAGGTGGGTGAAGCAACATTGTTGGGACCAGAGTTGGTACAATTACTACGAGAAAGATCCAAACGATTCGACAGCGTATACAAAACCAACGCAGGATCGACAAAAAGAGTTATCGCGGATCTTCATCGGAAGGACGTGGAATTTAATATTGGGGATCATGTATTGTTACGTGTTGCACCATGGAAGGAGTTACAAGATTTGGGAAGAGAGAAAGCTCGATCCACGATTTGTTGGTCCATTTGAAATTCTTGACCGAATAGGAAATGTGGCTATAGACTCGTATTACCTCCAAAGCGTGTCTCGTGTTCATAATATTTTTCACATATCTATGCTTCGTAAATATATTAAAGACCCGAACCACATTATTGAGTTAGAACCAGACGAGATAGCCGAAGATTTAACGTATGAGGAGATACCTGTTAAGATCTTGGATAGAAAAGAGCATGTCCTACGCACGAAGGTTATACCACAAGTTAAGGTTTTGTGGAGAAACCATGCTATTGAAGAGATGACTTGGGAGTTGGAGGTATCCTCACCTTTTCGAAACACCAGGTACGTACGTCAATTTCGAGGACAAAATTTCATAAGGAGGGGAGGTTGTAAGACCCCAACTTATTAATGAATAAAATCGAATTTCTCTCTAATTATTATTGTGAATAATAAGGTATTAATTTGATATAATACTTTGGTTATGGGTGAAATGTGCAAAATTTTCAAAATAAGCAAGTGGTTATAAAATATTCATTGTTGTTGGTGAATATTCGTTTTGTCGTGGAATATTCTTTCTATCGGGGAATATTCGTACGAAATGCGGCCAGTAGCGACCATTTAGGGGCCCCATAACGGATAACTCGTGGGATGAAGAAAAGGACAAAATTGAATAACTACGTAGTTATTACTGCTAATTAACAACATTGGAATACCCTTGGTTAAAATACGATGTCTGGCGTGGTTACAAGATGCACACCAGTATTGCATAGTATTGTTGAATTATTGATTCTTACGTGAAAGGCACTTTACTCAATAATTGTTACAATGAATTCTTTCGCTCAATATTTTATTTTATTGATTCAATAATTGTTTGCGTTGATATTTTATATTATTGTTGCTCGATAATTGTCACTTTGCGCATCATCTCCATTATAAGATTAATAATTCATATTATTTGGAATAATATTATTAGATAACATTATTGGCAATGTCTAGAAAGTTACATCGAGGAGAGGTTTGGTCACCTAATTGCGCGCTCGATAAGGAGAAATCCTTATTGAAAAGCCCCTCTTTCTCGGGAACTACTTTGGTTGTCATAATTGTGATTACGTAATATTATTTGTGAATAATTAATTATTGATTTATATGATAAGGAAATATTTATTTTATGTGGATATAAATGATGGATATATTTATTTTTATGTGGATAAAAATGAAGGAATTAATGCTGAGGTGTTTTATCAGTATTTTGTAGGTGTGGAGGTATTAAAAATCATCCGTTTGTGGATTTCGGATATTTTATGTTTGGAATTTGGAAAAACTCAAAGCTACAAAGTTGTAGAGAATTCAATTTCAGGCAGAATGGACATAAAATTCATATTTTTCTGATAAACGAGCTATTTTCTATGAATTCTTGAAGTTTCAAAAATAAAATGATTTTATTAAATTATGGGTGGGACCCACTCTTGTTTGACAACACATGTAATTTCTTCATGAAATTTTTTAGCATTGAGGGGCTGGTCTTGAGTCTTGATTAGCATGCGTGAAAATTGGTTAAGTAATAATATATTTTATTATTTTAGTTTCACTGGGCGTTACAGCATTTTCCTATAAATAGAGCGCTTCGAGGTTAGAATTGAAAATCACACCGAAACAAGTTTTCTTTCTCTATATTGTTGAGCGTATTTTAGTAAGTATTTTGATACTTTGAGAGTTGTTATTAGGTCAAATTTTCATCAAGACTATATCCAAAATTCGATCGAAATACTATATTTTGTGGTAAGGGTGTTATATTCTTCTTAAAATGATATTTTCTTCAATATCATTATCTAGAAATGTTGGTATGAACTTTTTATCAAATTTGGAACTTTTTTTTGTCGGGGTTCTTATTCACGTGTATCTGAGACTTTATTCACGTATCGACCTTATTCACGAATCGACCTTATTCAATAGAAAAATGAAATTTTCTTCTTTTTGTCCAAGATGTCTATTATGGTTACTATCTTTGATTGTATCCATGTTTTGATCTTTATTTTTGAATTATGCTTCAAAATTGGTTATTATGGAGTATTATTGATCTTGGATAAACCGTGATACTGAATCCCTAATATTTGTCCTTTCATCTCATTTGGATTCGTTTTCTTTAAAATATTTTTCATCATCTTGATCTAAATGATGATATTCTTGAATATCTTTGGCTCATAGTGCAAAGATGAATGATTACCTAATGAATATCTTTGGCCCGTAGTGCAGATGAGCAGTGTTGAGATGAACATGACCCAATTGGTGATACAAATGAATATCTTTGGCAGAAGTGCGAAGATGAATATTTGATTCAAGATGTATATTGATTGATGTTACGGGATAAAATATTGATGATGGACTTTTAAATCTTAGAAGATATTAGAATTTTTCTCTCTTGACTCTTCTAATGGATTGTTGTTTCATCTGCTGCAGTTGTTAATCTAAAACTTGTTGTCTATTATATTTTATCAGATTTTCCCTGTTGAAGACTAATGATAATTTGTTGTATATTATCTTAGTCATAATATTCTTTATTGGGCTAGTTTAGCTCACCCTTTTCCTTTTTGTTCCATTGTTCTTCTCAGGAGGAGAGAATTTAGCGAGGAACTAAGCCAAGCATGGAGTGATGATTCAAGATAGTTGTTTAGCGGTCCTCACTATTTTTGTAAAATAGTGTATCAATAATTGTAATGAGGACTCCTTTTGAGTTTGTATACCCTCTAGTATACAATATTTGTATTCAAACTCACAGTATATGTGACGCCCCCAAAATTAGGTATACATCACCCATCTTGGGTCGCCAGATACATGGTACATAATTCAAATACAACTTAATAATACAACTATCGGGTGTATAATACGACAAAACATATCTTGTGAGTTTGAATACAAATATTGTCTACTTAGAGATTATACAAACTCAAAAGGAGTCCTTATTACAATTATTATCACACTATTTCACGAATAGTGAATACTACTAATAATGCCATCTAGGACCATCACTGCTGTTCCCGACTAGTCCTGATTACGTTCTCATTTCACAGAAGAGAACGGTGAAAGAAAGGGTGAGCTCAACTAGCCCAAAGAAGAAATATTAAGACTAAGATAATGCGAGAATAATTTATCGTTAGCCTTCATAGTGTTAAACCGATAAAATATAAAAACATCAAGTTTAACCTGCGGTGAACAAGCAATCCATTAGAAGAGTCAAGTAGAGAATAAAATCTACTATCTTTTATGATTTAAAAGGTTTTTCATCACTTTTATCGTTGGGACTCAGCTTAATAAATGTGACGCCCCCAAAATAGGTATACAACACCCATTCTGAGTCGCCAAATACATGGTACAGAAACAACTACAACTTTATTAATACAATATAAAAACTGTGAGTTTAAATACAAATATTGTCATCTAGACAATATCCACACTCAAATAAGTCCTCATTACAATTATTGATACACTATTTTATAGAATAGTGAGGACTACTAGAACCACTTCTAGAACCATCATTCCACACCCCGACTAGTACTCGCTACATTCTCGCCTCTTGAGAAGAAAAATGGAACAACAAGGAAAAGGGTGAGCTCAACTAGCCCAGTAAAGAACATTATGACTAAGATAATATAGAATAAATTATCGTTAGTCCTCAACAGGGAAAAATCTAATAGAATACAATAGAAAACTAGTTTTAAATCAATCTTGGCAGCGGAAATAATAATTCATTAGAAGAGTTAAGTAGAGAATGCAAACTACTATCTTCTATATATGAATTTAAAAATTCATCGTCGATATTTTATCCCTGTAACATCAATCAATATATATCTGGAATCAAATATTCATCTTTGCACTACTGAGGCCAAAGATATTCATCATTAGTCATGTTCATCTAAACACTGCTCATCTTTTTGCACTACGGGCCAAAGATATTAATCGATCGGTCGTGTTCTTCTCGACACTTGTCCATCTTTGCACTACGAGCCAAAGATATTCATCAAGAAATCATTCATCTTTGCACTGAGCCAAAGATATTCAATAATATCATCATTTTTGAACGAGGATGATGAAAATATTTTTAAAAAAAATGAATCCAAAGAAACAAAAGAACAAGTATTAAGAATTAGTACTTTAAATAATCCCAGTTCAAAAGTACTTCATAAATAACAAGATTGGAGTAAAATTCAAGAATGAAGATCAAAACATAAATCCAATCAAAGATAGGAATCATAATGAACAATCTTGGACACGAAAAGAAAATTTAATTTTTACGTGAATAATGTCGTGATTCGTGAATAATTAATCGTTATCGTGAATAAGAATCTCAGACCTCAAAAGATAGAAATTTCACAAAAAAAATTATCACGCTTCGTGAAAAGTAACTCGTGAATAGTAACTCATGAATAGTAACCCCGACATAAAAAAATTCCAAATTTGATAAAAAGTTCAGAACAATATTTCGGCATAATGATATTGAAGAAGATAATATCATTTAAGAAGAAACAACATCCTTACCTCGAGAAAGAATAGTACTTACATTTGGAATCTTTGGATATAAGTCTTTGAAGAACTTGCAAATATATAGCAATACTCAAAGTACTAAAATACTCACAAAATACGCTCGATATTATAGAGAGAGAAAGAGAGAGAAATCTTTAGTTTCTGGTGTAATTTTCAATTCTAACCTAAGCACCCTATTTATAGAAAAATGCTTAGAACACCAAAGCAAAAAATTTAATATAATATTAATATATATAATAAATCTTCTACGCCATCCTACCAACTGATCTCAAACACCTAACACATGTCCATAAACAACAAAAACGTTTTTCTAAATAAAATAATTAAAACTTCCAAAATCAATTATTTCTAACTTGAACTTCAATAATTCATAATAAATAGCCTTTTATCGTAAAATTCAATCTCACGATTTTTATAGAAAATTCAATTCTCTACAACTTTCGGAAGAAAGTTTTTCCAAATTCCAAATGTAAATTGATTGAAATCCACATACTAGACGATTTTACGGCTATAATCAAATTTCGATCGAGAAATGGGGTCCACCGACACACACAAAACATGTGTTAAACAACTTTTGCAATAAAAATATTCTTCCCTACTCATATACTTATATATCCCACATTCATTGTAAAATATCCCTATTATTATATTATAATAATATAATAAAATATTATTTTATCAGAAAAGATAAAATATCGATTTTCAACAATTGTGTGACGCCCCCAAAATAGGTATACATCACCCATTCTCGAGTTGTCAATACATGAGTGCGAAACAACTACAACTTTATTATTACAACAAGAAAATTGTGAGTTTGAATACAAATATTATCTTACAGATAATATCTATACTCAAATAAATCCTCATCACATTTATTGATACATTATTTTATAAAAATTATGAGGACTACTAAACAACTCTCTCTAGAACCTTCATTTCCATACCCCGACTGTATCTCGCTTATATTCTCGCCTCCCGAGAGAAGAAAAATGGAACAAAAAGAAAAGGGTGAGCTCAACTAGCCCAAGAAAAGAATATTATGACTAAGATAATATACAACAAATTATCATTAGTCTTCAACAAGGAAAAATCTAATAGAATACAATAGACAACAAATTTTAAATCAATATTCACAAATGAAATAATAATTTATTAGAAGAGTTAAGTAGAGAATGCAAACTACTATCTTCTATGTATGAATTTAAAAGTTCATCGCTATCTTTTATCCCCGTAACATCAATCAATATATATCTAGAATCAAATATTCATCTTTGCATTATAGGCAAAGATATTCATCACCAAAATCATGTTCATCTAAACACTGCTCATCTTTGCACTTCTGAGCCAAAGATATTTATCGAAATCATTCATCTTTTGCTACTACGGGCCAAAGATATTCAATAATATCATCATTTAAGATTGAGGATGATGAAAATATTTTAAAGAAAGCGAATCCAAAGAAACAAAATGACAAGGATTAAGGATTAAGGATTCGTACTTTTTTTTATCCATGCCCAAAAATACCTCAAAAATAATCATAGTGGTGTAAAATTTAAGAATGATAAAAACATGGATACAATCAAAGCTAGTATCCACATAGATATTTTAGATGAAAAGGGCAAATTTTCATTTTTCGATGAATAATTATCAGATATCGTGAATAGTCTTTGATATCGTGAATAAGTATAATCAAAACCAAAAGTTCCAAATTTGATAAAAACTTGAGATCAATATTTCAAAGATAATGATATTGAAGAAATAATATCATTACGAAAAAAATAATATCCTTACCTCGAAAGATCGAAGATTTCTAAATTTGAAACAGGATATAAAGGCTATGACTTGAACTTGCCGTATAGCAATACTCAAAATATACTCAAAATACTCACAAGAATACGCTCGATAATATAGAGAGAAAACTTGATTTTACGGTGTAATTTTCAATTCTAACCTAAACACCCTATTAATAGGAAAATGCTTTAACACCAAAGCGAAAAATTTAATAAAATATAAATATATATATCAAAATTCCTACGCCACTCTTGAAATCTGATTTCACTCAATAAGCACATGCCACCTTCTAGAAAAAGTAAGAAAAAACGTTTTTCTAATTTAAAATAATTTAAACTTCCAAAAATCAATTATTTCGGAGCTTCAGAACTTCAATAATTCACAATAAATAGCCCTTTTGTCAGAAAATTCAAAACCTACAAATTTTTATAGGAAATTCAATTCTCTACAACTTTACAGAAGAAAGTTTTTCCAAATTCCAAACAAAATTGGAAAAGAAATCCACAAACAGGCGATTTTACAGTATATAATCAAATTTCAAATCAAGAAATGGGGTCCACCGACACATAAAACATGCTTTAAATATTTTTGTAACAAAAATACTACTCCTCCACATATACTCATATATCCCACATTCATCGTAAAAATATCATCATTATTATATTATTAAAATATAATAATATATTTAAATAATTATTTTATCGTAAAAAGATAAAATTTCAATTTTCAACAATTGTCACATTAAAAATTTTCTCCATCTATATCCACATAAAATCAATATTTTTCTCATCATATGAATCAATAATTAATTATTCACAAATAATATTACGTAATCACAATATTGAAAACCAGCGGGCTCACTGGAAAGAGGGCTTTCCAATAAAATTTCTCCTTACTTTGGCGTAATTAGGTGACCAAACCTCTCCTTGAATGTAACTTTCTAGACATTGCCAATAATGTTATCTAATAATATTATTCAGATAATATGAATTATTGCTTCGATAATGAAAAATCTTGTGTAATGACAATTATTGAAATAACAACAATATAAAATATCAACGCAAAGAATTATTAAATCAATAAAATAAAATCTTTGAGCGATAATTACTGTAACCATTATTGAGTAGTGCCTTCTTACGTAAGAATCAATAATTGTGCAATACCGCATGTTTCTTGTGTGTTAACCATCGAGTATTTTAACAAAGATAATAGAGAATAACAACTACTGCAGTTATTTTTAAACAACTTATATTTATCGCTTTCTTTATCCAATCGTTTTTTTTCCATTATAGGGTCACTACCTGCGTTTAATAATATTCTCAAGCGGTAAGAATATTCCACGACCAAACGAATATTCCCCGACAAAAATAAATATTTTATAACCATCTGCTTATTTAAAATATTTGCGCATTTTACCCATAACTAACCACATTAATCAAATCAACCCTTACTAATTAAAAATAATAATAGAGGAAAATAAATTTCATTTATTAATTATTTGGGGTCTTACAACCTCCCCTTCTTATGAAATTTCGTCCTCGAAATTGACGTACGTACCTGGTGTTTCGAAAAGATGAGGATACCTCGCTTTCATTTTCGTTTCTAATTCCCAGGTCATTTCCTCTATAGCATGATTCCTCCACAAAACTTTAACTTGTGGTATGACTTTTGTACGTAGGACATGCTCCTTCCTATCCAAGATCTTGACAGGTACCTCCTCATACGTTAAGTCTTCGGCTATCTCGTCTGGTTCTAACTCAATAATGTGGTTCGGGTCTTTCACATATTTACGAAGTACAGATATGTGAAACACATTATGAACACGAGACATACTCGGAGGTAACGCGAGTCTATAGGCTACATTACCTACTTTCGGTCAAGAATTTGAAATGGACCAATAAATCGTGGATTGAGCTTTCCTCTCTTCCCGAATCTTGTAACTCCTTCCATGGGGCAACACGCAATGAAAGATGATCCCCAATACTAAATTCTACGTCCTTTCGATGAAGATCCGCATAACTCTTTTGTCGATCTTGTGCCTTTTGTATCGTTATCGAATCATTTGGATCTTTTAAAGTAGTCATATGTACCAACTCGGGTCCCAACAATGTTGCTTCACCCACCTCGTCCCAACATACTGAGAAGCGACACTTTTCGTCCGTATAATGCTTCAAATGGGGCCACATCAATGTTTACACGATAAGCTGTTGTTGTAAGAGAATTCCACCAATGGTAAATACTTATCCCAACTCCCTTTGAAGTCTAGGACATAGAGTCTTAATAGATCTTCAAGAGTTTGAATAGTCCTCTCTCGATTGTCCGTCTGCTTTGAGGATGGTATGCGAAATCAATCATAACCGCCGTGCCCATAGCTTTTTGCAAGCTAACCGTAAATCTTGAAGTGAATCTCGGTCACGATCCGAAACTATGGATCTTGGCATGCCATGCAATCTCACAATCTCATCTACGTCATACGAGCAAGACGTTCAAGGAATAAGTCTCCGTGACGACAAGAAATGAGCGGACTTGGTTAATCTATCAACAATAACCCAAATAGCATTGATGCCTTGAGAAACCGTAGGAAGACCCGTAATGAAATCCATGGTAATATGTTCCCACTTCCATTTCTAATCTCAAGTGGTTCATAGAATCGGACCCTTAGGTACTAGATGCTCCGCTTTTACACGTTGACAAGTTAAACACATCGAGATAAACTTTACAATCTCTCTCTTCATATTGTTCCCCAAAATGTATGTCCAAAGATCACGATACATTTTAGTACTTCCGAGATGGATTGCAAATAGTGTATTGTGTGCCTCCATCATAATCTTGTACTTCAAATTAGAGTCGTTAGGAACACAGAGTGCGAGTGGACTCAAGTATTCCTTCTTCATCGATTCTCGCTTACGAATAACACCTTCTTGTACTTTCTTCTTCATACGCATCGTATTTCGGCCCAGTGCTGGAAAGCAACCTTAACTTTTTCTATTAAAGTTGGCTCTATGCGTATACTTGACATCATCGCACTCGTTCCAACATATGATCTTCTACTCAACGCGTCAGCTACCACGTTCGCTTTTCCAGGATGGTATTGAATAGTGTGGTCGTAATCTTTCAACAACTCAAGCCAACGTCGTTGCCGCATGTTGAGTTCCTTTTGCGTGAAGAAATATTTGAGGCTTTTATGGTCTGAATATATCTCCACTTTCTCCCCATATAGATAGTGCCTCCAGATCTTTAAGCGGCAACGATTTGCCGCCAACTCTAGATCATGAGTAGGATAATTCCTCTCATACTCTTTGAGTTGTCATGAGGCATAGGCTATGACTTTCCCCACGTTGCATGAGAACACATCCCAACCCTTTGCTCAAGCATCATCGTAGATAATAAAATCCATCCGTATCGGATGGTATTGTTAGAACAGTCTTAGAAATAAGTCTCCTCTTAAGCTCTTGAAAACTCTTCTCGCATTCTTCGCTCCAAATGAATTTTGTATCCTTCCGAGTTAGCTGGGTTAATGGAGTAGCGATTCGAGAAAACCCTTCCACGAATCTCCGATAATAACCAGTTAAGCCCAAAAAGCTACGTCTTGATCCATCGAACTTGATTGCTCCTAACTTTGTATTGCTTCAATCTTCACGGATCAATGATACTCTATGTTTCGACACCACGTGCCCAAGGAATGCTACTTCCATAAAGCTTATTTTTACGAAGCCTTTGGAGTACCAACTTCAAATGGTGCTCATGATCTTCACGGCTTTTAGAATATACGAGGATGTCATCAATAAAGACAACAACGAATTGATCCAAATATTCCTTGAATACTCGGTTCATCATATCCATGAAAGCCGCAGGAGCATTAGTCAATCCGAAAGACATGACTAAGAATTCATAATGCTCGTCTCGAAGTTCTCAAGGCGCTTTGGAATATCCTCGCCTAATCTTCACTGATGATATCTAGAATGAAGATCGATCTTTGAAAAGAATTATGCTCCTTGCAACTGGTCAAACAGGTCATCAATACGAGGTAGAGGATACCTATTCTTGATGGTGACATGGTTCAATTCTCGATAGTCAATACAAAGTCGCATACTCTCGTCTTTCTTCTTTACGAATAAAACAGGAGCACCCCAAGGAGTTGTACTAGGACGAATGAAACCGATGTCCAACAGCTCTTGTAGTTGGACCTTTAACTCCTGAAGTTCAATAGGAGCCATTCGATATGGGGTTTTAGAAATGGGCTTGGTACCAGGTTCAAGATCAATAAAAAATTCAACTTCACGTTCCGAGGGTAGAATCGAAGTTCTTGAGAAAATACGTCGGAAAGTCAATAACAACAGAATATTATTTAAATCGGCGTGTCTTTATTCAAATCCATAACATGAGCTATGAAAGCTTGACATCCGCTTTTTAATAAACGAATAGCTTTATGATTAGATATGACAAAATGATTGATTTTAATGGTTTAGTTGCTTGAATTACGCATAACAGTTTGGTTAGGAATATGAAAACTAACAACCTTACGAAAATAATCAATTTTGGCATGATGAGTAGTTAACTAATCAATCCCTAAAATCACATCAAAAGCAAGTATCTTTAAAGAGATAAGGTCAACGGTAAGTGATGGTGCCAACTTGAATCAAACAAGATTTATAAACAATGGATGTGATGAAAGTTTCTCCTAACGGAGTTTCCACAGATAGGTCAAAGTCTAATTTCTCCGAAGTCAAGTTTAAACGTTGAGCACAAGCGGAGAGATAAATGAATGGGTAGAACTCAGATCAAGTAAGGTATAAACTTCGCAAGAATTTATAAATAGCTTACCCGTGATCACCTCGCTTGGGTTCCTCGCATTTTGACCAATCCACAACAAACGCTCTTCCAGAACCGATTGACTTTGACTTTTACGGGACGGTCTTTTGAGTCACCGTCCCCGCCGAACTAGGTTTCGCCACTGCAGATAATCTCTCGAAGCGATATGTCCTTCCTTTCCACAATTATAGCATACCTTGAATCTGTTAGGGCGGTTTGGACTAATATGTCCCTCTTTCCGCATTTATAGCATATGACCGGTGGTCGTTTCTCCTCCCTTAGAACCGATTCTTCTTTGGCACCGCTGTCTTCTTCACGGTCGTTGTTGTTAAATCTCTTCTTTTAAAATCTCCTCCTGACTCGCTTCTTCTATTTTCATGGCCATGATTACCACCAGAGTGGTTACCATTTTTGTCCGTCTTTTTCTTTCTCCGCTGGTTATCGTTGTTTTGTTGACTGCTATCTCCGGTATGATCCTTATTGTGGTCCCTCGGTTGACCGTACTCGTTATCTCGCTCTAATAATTGAGCCATGTTTACAACATTTGAATAGAGAGAAAATTTATGAGAAATGAGTTATTGTCGTATGCCGGGTTTCAAACCTCTCAGAAACATCCGCGTCATACGTTCCTCATTCTCCACCAAATGAGGTGCAAACCTGGATAACTTTGCAAACTTTGCCTCGTCTCGAGACACCGCCATGTTATTTTGTTCTAATCGATGAACTCCACTTCCTTCATATAGCGAACACTTTCGGAAAGTATTTGTCATTAAATAGTTTCAAACGTCTCCCAAGACATCTTTGAGTGCGGTACCGGATGTATACGCTTCACGACTCCCACTAGTAATGCGCTTTCGACACTTTAACATAAAGGTGGCGAATGGAACCTTCGTTTCCTCCGCATCCCAAGACATCGAATATCTTGGTAATTTGCTTGACCCATGTTTCCGCCATTATCGGATCGCTTTCCTTTAATTTACGGTGGTCCCAACTCTTTTGGCGGGTTGGTGTGACAACCCGTGAATTGCTATCAT
Source organism: Panax quinquefolius (assembly GCA_020205615.1). Taxonomy (NCBI): domain Eukaryota; kingdom Viridiplantae; phylum Streptophyta; class Magnoliopsida; order Apiales; family Araliaceae; genus Panax; species Panax quinquefolius. Next base: position 135,003,730 of record CM035171.1, on the reverse strand, counting down.
TTCTCCTCAGTATTTTGAACACGAGTCTCCTCGCAAATGCGATTTTGCATGAACCGCAAAAAGCTTCTAAACATCCCTCGCTCATCATCTCGCTTGGTGTGGTGTTGTTCACGGGAGGAACATTGCCACTGTTGTTACGTTCTCCTCGTTGGTGAGTACAAGCGTCTCCACGGTCTCATTTCCACCGTTAATATTCTCAATTGACATTCTCAAATCATTGCATAAAACAAGGGTTAATTAAGGGAATCAATATATCACATAATATCCCTATATAATGACCAACTAACAAATAAGCTAAGGTAGGACACACTAAGCGAAGGATTTACTCGCCTCTCCCCTCCTAGTTCTATTCCCCGATCTCCGCCAAAGATCATATCCTAAGCTCGATACCAACCGCGGCGCCCCCAAAATAGGTATACATCACCCATTCGAGTTGTCAATACGTGATACGTAAACAACTACAACTTTATTATTACAACAAGAAAAGCTGCGAGTTTGAATACAAATATTATCTTCTGCAGACAATATCTATACTCAAATAAATCCTCATCACATTTATTGATACATTATTTTACAAAAATGGTGAGGACTACTAAACAACTCTCTCTGAACCTTCATTCCATACCCCACTGCATCTTTCGCTATATATTCTCGCCTCCCGAGAAGAAAAATGGAACAAAAAGGAAAAGGGTGAGCTCAACTAGCTCAAGAAAGAATATTATAACTAAGATAATATACAACAAATTATCGTTAGTCTTCAACAGGAAAAAATCTAATAGAATACAATAGACAACAAGTTTTAAATCAATATTCGCAGCTGAAAATAATAATTCATTAGAAGAGTTAAGTAGAGAATGCAAACTACTATCTTACATGTATGAATTTAAAAGTTCATCGTCTATCTTTTATCCTCAGAACATCAATCAATATATATCTGGAATCAAATATTCATCTTTTGCACTTACGTGCCAAAGATATTCATCACCGGTCATGTTCATCTAAACACTGCTCATCTTTGCACTACGGGCCAAAGATATTTATCGAAATCATTCATCTTTGCACTACAGGCCAAAGATATTCAATAATATCATCATTTAAGACTGAGGATGATGAAAAATATTTTTAAAGAAACGAATCCAGTGAAACAAAATGACAAGGATTAAGGATTAAGGATTCGTACTTTTTTTTATCCATGTCCAAAAATACCTCAAAAATAATCATAGTGGTGTAAAATTTAAGAATGATAAAAACATGGATACAATCAAAGCTAGTATCCACATAGATATTTTAGGCGAAAAGGAAAATTTTCATTTTTCGATGAATAGTCTTCAGATATTCAGTGAATAGTGTTCAGATATCGTGAATAGTGTTGTATACGTGAATAAGTAACTCAAAACCAAAAGTTCCAAATTTGATAAAACTTCAGATCAATATTTCAACATAATGATATTGAAGAAATAATATCATTCTGAAAAAAAAAAATATCCCTTACCTCGAAAGATCAAGATTTAAATTTGACACACAGGATATAGGCTATGACTTGAACTTGCACCATATAGCAATACTCAAAATATACTCAAAATACTCACAAGAATACGCTTCGATAATATAGAGAGAAACTTGGTTTACGTTGTAATTTTCAATTCTAACCAAAGCACCTTATTAATAGAAAATCTTTAGAACACCAAAAGCGAAAAATTTAATAAAATATAAATATATATATCAAAATTCCTACGCCACTCTTGAATTCTGATTTCAGCTCAATAAACACATGCCACCTTCTAGAAAAAGTAGGAAAAAACGTCTTTCTAATTTAAAATAATTTAAACTTCCAAAATCAATTATTTGAACTTCTAACTTTAATAATTCACAATAAATAGCCCTTTTTCGTAAAAATTCAAAACTCTCGACTTTTTATTGGAAATTCAATTCTATACAACTTCTACGTAAGAAAGTTTTTCCAAATTCCAAACGAAATTGATCAAATCCACAAACGAGGCGATTTTACAAAGCTATAATCAAATTTCAATCAAGAAATGGGGTCCACCGACACATAAAACATGCTTTAAATATTTTTGGTAACAAAATATACTCCTCCTCCACATATTATCATATATCCCACATTCATCGTAAAAATATCATCATTATTATATTATTAAAATATAATAATATATTTAAATAATTATTTTATCGAAAAAATATAAAATTTCAATTTTCAACAATTGTCACATTAAAATTTTCTCCATCTATATCCACATAAAATCAATATTTTCCTCATCATATGAATCAATAATTAATTATTCACAAATAATATTACGAGAATCACAATATTGACAACTGAGGCGCCTCTGTGGAAAGTGGGGGCTTCCAATAAGAATTTCTCCTTCTTTGGCGTGCGATTAGGTGACCAAACCTCTCCTTAGATGTAACTTTCTAGACATTGTCAATAATGTTATCTAATAATATTATTCGAGATAATATTAATTATTGCTTCGATAATGAAAATAATTTGTAATGATGATTATTGAAACAATGAAGAATATAAAATATCAACGCAAAGAATTATTAAATCAATAAAATAAAATAATTGAGCAAAGAATTATCGTAACCATTATTGAGTAATGCCTTCACGTAAGAATCAATAATTGGTGCAATACTGTGTATACATCGTGTGTGTTAACCACCGAGTATTTTAACAAATTAATTGATAATAACTACTACCGTTATTTTTAAACAACTTATATTTGTCATTATCAATCTTGCACCACCACCCCTAATAGTATAAGAATGTGAATTAATAGTACAATCATGTGAATAAATAGTATAATCATGTGAATAAATAGTATAATCATGTGAAAGAATTAATTACAGTATAGTACCTTCAACTATACCTCTATTTTTAACTTAGTCATGCAAGTATTATCAATCTTGCACCACCACCCCTTATAGTATAAGAATGTGAATCAATAGTACCCCGTGAATATTAACTCATGAATAGTAACTCGTGAATAGTAACTCATGAATAGTAACTCGTGAATAGTACTCCGACACGAAAAGTACCCCAAATACCCGAGTGAATAATATTCGGGTGAATAGTAATTTAGGTGAATAGTAACCCGTGAATAGTAACTCGTGAATAGTAACTTGTGAATAGTACTCCGACACAAAAAGTATCCCGAATACCCGATTGAACAATACTGAGTGACTTCTCACTTAAGCATCAATAATCAATATACTGTGTTCTACTATGGAACCACGCGTATTACTGTACTTTTAACACCGGGTGTTTCAACAGCTAACTGTAAAACTTCCGTCTTTTATTTTCATAAAGTATTTTGTCGCTTTCTCAAATCCAACAATAATTCCGTTGTGGGGTCCACTAATGATTGTCATGCAGTCGCATTTGGATATTCCCCGACAAAAAAATATTATATAACAACTCATGCATTTTTTGCAAAATTTATAAATATAACCCACAACTATAACATTATCTCAAATCCATACCATAATATTTAAAAAATTATTTTGAAAAATTAAATATTTATTCATAAAATCTGGGGTCTCACAATCTCCCTTCCTTATGAAATTTTGCCCCTAGAAATTTACGTCGCGTTACTGGTATCTTAAAACGTGTGAGGATACCTTGACTTCACTTCAAATTCTAACCTCGAGGTATAACCTTTGAGTGTCGAATATAATCCTTTTTATCCAAGATTTTAACACGTATCTCTTCATACGTTAAATCATCCGCTTATCTTGTCCTGTTCTAAATTAATAATGTGGTTCGGTCATCCCATATTTACGTAACGTCGATCGTTAAAAATGTTATGAACACGCCGACATACTTGGCGGTAAAAGCGAGTCTATAGGCTACGGTTCCTACTCGATCGATGATTTCAAATGGGCCAATTAAATCGAGGGTTGATTTTTCTCTCTTCGTCGATTCTTGCTTCTAGAATAACGCCTCTTGAACCTTCTTCATTCATCACCCGTGTGTGTGCCTTGGCGGATTTAACTTTATCGATTAAAGTAAATTCTAATCGTATATTCGTTATCTTCACGTGGGTTCCTAGAGTCTTTAACTCTATCTTCATCATTTGTAAGTCGTATGCGAAATGGGTCTTTGTGTTAACATCATCGCTTTCAATAAACTCAGAACGATACGATCTTCTACTCAACGCGTTAGCTACCACATTCGCTTCCCACGTTGGTATTGAATGGTACGATCGTAATCTTTAACAAATTTCGAGCCAACGCTTTTTAGCGCGTATTACGTTCATTTTAGTTGAAGAAATATTTGAGGGTTTAAGAAATGGGTTTTGTACTGGGGTCAATACAAAATTCGATTTCACGCTCTAGGGGTAGGCTAAGAAGTTTTCAAGAATACGTTAGGAAATTTATTAAGAATAGAAATATCATTCAAAACTTTGACTCTCATCCGATACTTGGGTAACACGTCACATTGATACTTATCATCTTGCCATCGTCATTCACAAACGATCGCCTTACAAAGAAGTCCGGCTTTGCATTCCACACAAGAAGTCAACAACGAAAAAGGACCGGGGCTCTTTTACTTATGGCTTGATATGACAGTGATTGACTTTAGTGGTTTGGTTGCTTAAATTTGCATAACAGGTTGGTTAGGAATATGAAAGCTAACAACCTTACGAAAAGCTTGATAAGTAGCTAACCAATCGATTCCTAAAATCACATCCAAGGCAAGTATTTTCAAAGAGATATGATCGACAGGTAACGTGAAAGTGTCGATTTGAATTAAACAAGATTTATAAATATTAGAGGTAACGAAGGTTTCTCCCATCTGAGTTTCAACAGATAAATCAAAGCCTAACTTCTCCGGAGTTAAATTCAAACATTGAACACAACTAAGTGAAATAAAAGAGTGAGTAGAACCCAGATTCAACACGGTATAGACTTCGCAAAAAGTTTATGTTTAACTTACCCGTGATAATTTTATTCGTGTTCCTCGTTATTTAAAAAAAAACGCTCTCTTAAACTACCGGGTTTTGGCTTGTCTAGGACATCCTTTGGCATCACTATCCCAAATTGAACTTAACTTCATCATACGACAAAATCGAAATTAGGTGACCTTCTTTCCGCAATTGAAACACGCTTTTGGATTCTTTGCGTATTGATTTTCGGATGTGTCCCTCTTGTCCGCATTTGAAACATACGTCCGATGATTGTTCTTCTTCCTTTGAAATGGGTGCTGATGCTGCTGTCTTTCCATCATTATTGAACCTTCTCTTCTTGAAATTTTTACTTCTATTATTTTGGCCATGATTACCACAGAAGTGGTTATCATTCTTGGCATGATAATTTCCCCCACGATGGTTATCATTGTTCCAATGACCGTTGCCACCAGTACGATTATTATCGTGTTGTTGGTCGTTGTCTTTTGGCTGTGCTGACTCATTATCGCGTTCTAATAACTGAGTCCTATTCACAACATCTGAATATAAACAAAGTTTGTGAGAAATGAGGTATTGGCGTATATTGGGTTTCAAACCTCTTAAAAACATTCGCGTCATTCACTCCTCATTATCGACCAAATGGGATACAAACCGAGATAACTCGGCAAACTTAGCCTTATCTTTGCGACACGGTCCATATTATTTTGCTCCAAACTTGATGAACTCCACCTCCTTCAGTGACGAATACTTTCGAAAGTACTTGTCGTTGAATGACTCTTGGAACTTCTCCCAAGACATCTTGAGTCGTCGGCCACCGGTACGTTTTTACGTATTCCACCAATGATCTCTTTTTTTAAAGCAACATAAAGGTGGCAAAGGGAACCTTTGCTCCTTCGAGCATCCCAAGACATCAAATGTCTTGGTGATCTGCTTCTAACCATGTCTCACTTAAGTGGTTCTGATTTTCCCAAAAACTCCGGTGGTCCCAGCTCTTGAATCGCTTAGCGGTGACCAACAACCGTGGTTGCCATTGTTTCTCTTGCATTATGAACAGGAGTGGCCTTCGCCTGATGTTGCATAAATTCTAAAAAGCTCCTAAACGTACCGTCGTTCGTCAATTGATCAGTGTTGGTGTTTATAAGAGGATTATCGCCATCTTGTTGCAGATTGTTCTGATTATTGATCTGTGGAGACTCAACGGTCTCCTGTGCTCCATCGCTATTCTCAACATTCTCGGATGTCATTTTCAAATACTACCACAAAACAAGGGTTAATTAACATATCACATATTATCCCTATACTCTGACCGACTAATTAAATATCAAATAAACTTAGGTAGGTCATACTAGCGAAGGAATTTCCCGTCTCTCCCCTCCTAGTTCTATTCTCACATCTTAGCAAGGGATCATATCCCTAAGCTTTGATACTGTTCGTGACGCCTCAAAATTAGGTATACGTCACCCATCTTGGGTCGCCACTTATATGGTACGTAATTCAAATACAACTTAATAATACAACTGTCGTGTATAATACAACAAAATATATACTGTGAGTTTGAATACAAATATTGTCTACTAGAGATTATACAAACTCAAAAGGAGTCCTCATTATAATTATTATTACACTATTTCACGTAATAGTGAGGACTACTAATGCACCATCTAGACCATCACTCTGTTCCCCGATTAGTCCCAGCCACGCTCTCATTTCACAGAAGAACGATGAAAGAAAGGTGAGCTCAACTAGCCCAAGAAGAAATATTAAGACTAAGATAATGCGTAATAATTTATCGTTAGCCTTCAATAGTGTTAAACCGATAAAATATAACAAACATCAAGTTTAACTGCAATGAACAAGCGATCCATTAGAAAGAGTCAAGTAGAGAATAAAATCTACTATCTTTTATGATTTAAAAGGTTTTTCATCACTTTTATCATTTGGGACTCGACAATAAATAATCCACATCATCGAATCACCCATGACTACGGCCAAGGATATTCTTTAGTTTCACGACCACAATTATCCATGCACTTCACGCCAAGAATATTTGTGTATTCAATAATGGTCACGATCATGCCAATAATCGTCCATCAATGCTCTCACTGGCCAATGAGGACTTTTACCACATCATTTGTAATATTACGGTACCATGATTACACCGAATAATCCTCGTCATAATCATACCAAGTCCATCTATGCACTATAGGCCACATACGACTTTCAATGAAAATAAAAACATGAGGATGATGAAAATGATATAAGAATTGATAAAACAAGTTCAAGAATTATTTTATCCAGAACTAATAACGTCCAAATTGTCAACATGATAATCGCTTTGTAGAGTAAAATTTAAGAATGCTCGAAGAATATTTCCATGAAAAGATATTTGGATGAAACGCAAATATCGAGGATATTCCACTAATTTCATGGAGTATAAAGTCAAAACTTTAACCAACCGAAAGTATGATAAGGAATGGAATAACAAAAGAAATCACCAGTACGTGCGATGTATCGCATGCGGAGTTATTCCACCGTAATAATAAATAACGGAATCAGTCCCATAAAAACGCATGATGTGATATTCAATGTAATAATAAAGATTTTAATCAGTCCGACGAAACGCATGTATGTGATGTGATATTCAGCGATGTAATAATAAAGACGGAATCGGGCCCCAAAGAAGAACGCATGCATGTGATATTCAGCAACAATAATAAAAAGACGGAATCGGTCCGTACAGAAACGCATGCATGTGATATTCCAATAGAATAATAATGATTTTAACCAGTCCTGTAGAACGCATGACGCATGTGATGTTCCAATGTAATGATAAAGAATGGAACAATGTAAGAATTTCACCAAGTATAGGGTAACTTGGCGATATAAGAGTTATTCCAACAGAATAATAAGAATGGAATAACAGAAGTTCTCTTCATAGATAAGAAAGAAATAATACTCCCTACGAGTACAACAAATAATATTCCCTACCTTAGAAAAAACCGGATACCTGGAATAAATGGCGTAGTAGCGAACTTCTTCTTTCTTTTAAAAATTTCTCTCTATAATAACCTATTTCATAACTTGAGTGAATTGGTGAAGAATGATGAAGAAATGAGCTTCTATTTATAGGAAAATATAGTTTCGATAATCAGACGTTTTGGGGCTTAGAATATTGCAAGACAATACCTTCCTCTTTTCTTCACTTTTAATTTAGTCCTGCAAGTATTATCAAACTTGCACCAACTCCCCTAATAGTAAATAATGTGAATCAATAGTAAATCATGTGACTCAATAGTTCTAATCATGTGATAAAAATAATTACAAGATAGTACACTCCATCTATACCTCTATTTTTAACTTAGTCACAAAGTATTATCAATCTTGCACCACCACCCCTAATAGTATAAGAATGTGAATCAATAGTACAATCATGTGAATAAATAGTATAATCATGTGAATAAATAGTATAATCATGTGAAGAATTAATTACGATAAGACCTTCAACTATACCTCTATTTTTAACTTAGTCATGCAAGTATTATCAATCTTGCACCACTTACCCTATATAGTATAAGAATGTGAATCAATAGTACTCGTGAATAATAACTCATGAATAGAACTCGTGAATAATAACTCATGAATAAGAACTCGTGAATAGTACTTCCAATACCTAAAAAGTACCCCAAATACTTTGAGTGAATAATATTCGGGTGAATAGTAATTTAGGTGAATAGTAACTTGCGTGAATAGTAACTTCGTGAATAAGAACTTGTGAATAGTACTCAACAAAAAGTGTCCCGAATACTTCGATTGAACAATATTGGTGACTTCTCACGTAAGCATCAATAATCAATACTGCAGTATCTTACTATGGAACCACAGCGACATCGCTTTGTACTTTTTAACACCGTGTGTTTCAACAGCTTAACGATAAAACTTTTGCCGCTTATTTTCATAAAAGTATTTTTTTGTTTTCTCAATCCGAAATGATAATTCCGCTGTAGGGTCCTGATTGTCAAATCGTCATGGATATTCCCAACAAAAAAGAATATTATATAACAACTTGCGTACTTTGCAAAATTTATAAATATAACCCACAACTATAACATTATCTCAAATCCATACCATAATATTTAAAAAAATTATTTCGAGAAAATTAAATATTTATTCATAAAATCTGGGTCTCACACAAGATATATGTGTTATCATATTTTGCACGCAAAATTATATTACCCGGTTGTATTTATTTACATCTCATGTATCTCTGCACTCAAGATGAGATGATGATGTATCTGCTTTTAGAGGCGTCATATTATTGTTATAAAGAAAGGCATTGGGATTTTTCGTTTTTAATTATTGAGGAAACCAATATATATTAATCCAAAAAGACTTGTACTGTTTATATTGTGTTTGTAAGTTTTTATTTTAGGGGAATGTAAGGAAAAATAATCAAAATCTTTCAAATATAACGTAAATGAACTGGGTCGAACCGAGTATTGAGTTGCTGAGATTTGATTCACAAAATTTATCGAGTATAGAATAAGATTTTATTAAAACTCGTTTAATTACTGAGTCGATCTCGAATCGTAAGCCTGAGTAGTTTGAACTTTTCAAACAAATATGGTTCGAGTATAATGGAAAATTACAATTTGAGTAGGTTCGATTAATTTATCGAACTTTAAAATTTATTTATATTTAAATTATTTATATTTTAAATCGAGTTCAAAAAGAACTTTTAATCGAACGAGTATGAATCGAGTTCGAACTATTTCCATATTTTACATCTTTATCCAAATCTCATGTTAATTCAATTTTTGCTCAAATTTTTTTCCAAAAGAGTGAGAGGAATAAGAAAGTGAAATTTTTTATATTACCAAAAATAACTGTAAAATAAATAATACGACAATTTTGACCTCACTACGATACTACGATAACTCTCGATTACGTTTAGAAACTATCATTCTTCTCTCTCTACACTGCTGAAATTTTTCTCTCTACATTGTCGTGTTCAGTGCTTGCTCGCCGAGTCCGCGGCTTCCGCCGCCGCTGTGGTTCTCTTGTACGCTGTCAATTTTTTCGATCTGCTTCTTTGTGTTAAAATCTCTGGTAAGATTCCAAATCATGTACTCTAAATTCTTCAAATTGATAATACTCAGATTTATGTTGATCATGTTTTCTCCTCTATACAAACTTCTTCCGTTGATTTGATGAGTAATGAAGCTGAATAAGCGCAATAATTCGGTTAAAAATTAGGGTTGGGTGTGGTAATTCAGTTTTACCTCATTTTTGCTCAGTCTTAGATTGTAGGTTTGCTTCATCCGCAAAGCCTGTATCTAAATCAGTCCATGGTTGTGTTATATCAGTACCACTTTCTCATTTACTTGAACATAAGAATACAATTTAGTTTTCCTTGTGCTTTAAATACCTTAGCCACCCAGTATCCAGTTCTCTATCATCTCACTGAAAACAGTCACATTTTTTAATTTTTTTTCCCTTTTATTTTCATATATGCGTGTTTATATGTATTGTCTAGCTTTAAATAACTTTCAGCAGTGGTGGGATTATAGCTACTCGAAAATTGAACACCACGTGTTTGAAAAAATTCCCGAATGAGTTTTTGATTTTTTTTGTATACTAATCACTCAATTGAACATTTGAATGAAATTCATTTTGGTTAATAGTTAAAAAGCCATTATTTGGAGCAAGTCTTTTGCTAATTTCCAAAGTTCATGATTCATGAAACTCTGGTGATTACATATATCATCAAAGAAATGAAAAGGCCTTTATATACCATCAATGAAGGTTGCCTTGCTTGAATTTTGATCAATAAAAGATGTGGGATTTATTAGTTGGAAGAAGACGCTTTTTGTTTCATGTTTATTTGAATTTTTGCTACATGGGTTTGAAAATGTTGCAGCTAACTAGTTCTGAATACCAATCATACTAGTCAATGCACCAAAGAACATTGATGTTGTGCAAAATGTGCAACCTTTCTTGAGCTATGAAGTAGGACAAACAACCCCTTACTATCTTTTTGTTGATCATCAATGCACACCAATAAACAAATGTTAATTGAAAATCAAGATTAATGCTCTTGGCAACTGCTGCCCAATCACGGATTGGTCCTATGACCATTTGATAGAACAACTGAAACCTCATCCTTTTAGTTTCTTCATTGACCAAGGATCCACTCCTGCTATAGGGCCTAGCTGCTTGAGTGCAATCAAATTATTCATTAGGATCCAAACAACACCATGGTCAATGTGGCTTAGAAATTTCACATAAAACACGATTGTTGTCCCACTCCTCTGATTTGGGTTTGTTAGCTTTAGAGAATCTCCAGAGAAATTAGCTTTTGTGCCACAACTTTATTTTTCATAGAGATTTCTTTTGTAACTAAACTCTCAAACTGAAAGTTCTCAAGGAGTATTCCCATTTTGTCTCTCCAAGGAACAGACTTAGCAAACCACTCCCCCTTGATGATAGATAACTTGCCTTCAACATCAATTGTTCCCAATAATGTATGTTTACTTCTCTTGAAAATTAAACTGGCCTCAAGGCTAAGATTACGTTGAACCTTGACTGCCTCTTGTCATGTATCTTCTTAGAAACAAGTACATTGAATTCAATGGTTACAATTCTCCACTTGCTGCATAAAATCTTTGCCTCCTTCCACGAAGTTTCTGTGCAACAATCATGGGTTAAAGTTTATTGTCAAGACCATAATCAATGGATCTTTGGTTAACACTCTTGCAAACTTCTTCACCATAAGTAATCATGTTGAAGTAACTGCCCATTTTTGTCAGCCTTAAAACATTGAAGGTGGATACCCAATATAAGCTTTTTAAGGTCTACAAAGGTAAGATTTGGATTGTTTTTGGGGTAAGAAATGAGGAGTCTGTTGTATAGTTTGGTGAAAGTAATGCTGGTTGTCGAGGGGGCAATATTTGGGGTTTGTTTCCAAAGTAAACTGTAGGGTAGTGGGCTGGTGTATGGATTGAGGTATGAGTTGTTGATCTTGGGGTCAAGTTGTTAATAGTATTTTTCTGGCTTGGAGGTTTGGAACAATACCTCGGTTTAAGTAGCTTTCCCCTCCTTTTGGTGTCATTTTTATGCTCCCCAATAAATTAAGAAATCTCACAAATGATCAGCCCTCTTGGTTTCTCAAACTCATCAAAGATCATCAAAGATCGAGGTTCCTTCATATTGTGATGATTCATCGTAAGTAGGTGGACCATCATAATATGGGGCATCCTCATACTCAACATAATCATTAAACATAGGGGTTGTTCTCTTTTGTTGCGGCTCTTCATCATATATAGGAGTACAATAATAAAGTGTTGTTCTGTCATTGTTTGCAAATGCTGAAGAGCGTGGTTTCTTTGACATTAGCTTCTGGTATGCACCCCTTGACCATTGTGTTTCCCTAGGTTTACCTTACCTTCTTTGTTGAAAACAAGTTGCCCCTCAGCAATAGCACAGCCTGCCACTAATTACTTGGAACATCATCAATTATTGTAGTTTCCTTATCTTCATCATACTCATAATATATAGGAACTCGTTTACAATTTGTTTCTTCTCAATCCTTGATCCAGTTGTTAGCATTATCACCTATTCTTCATCATACTCATCATATATAGGAGCTCCTTCACAATCTTTGATCCAATTGTTAGTATTATCACCTTCAGTGAATGAGAACACAAGCTTGTGATGCTTGAGTTCCTTTCTCTCCTTTTCTTCAACAAAATTGTTCCTCCTCCAATGTACATCATCTTCATTTATTCTGGACCTGGACCTTAACATATCAGCATGACTTGAATTTCTAAAAAGTCCCTTATCTTCTCTATGGCCCATGTGGACTAGCATCTTGCCCTTCCTTTTATCTCCAACAGGGTTAACAAAACCCACGACATAATCTGAGCCTTTTTGCTTCAACAACTCATTCATACTAGTTATGAAGTAATCCATTTTTTCATCAATGAGTTATAACTTCTCATTGTTATAATCTCTATAGCTCAGAAAATCTTATTGAAACATTTGGTGTGCAGGTTCAGCCATGGTTCTCAAAAATTTAGAATGAAAGTGAAGCACATAACAATTGTGATTTTGAGTTCAACAAAACAATCAAGTAGCAACAATACTGCTCGATATTAAAGTAATTGAACTTGAGTAGCTTTCTAAGTTGGAAATGGACTTCCTCAGTGAAGCAAACCGAGTATCCAATTAGCACAAAATTTAAACTCAACTAGCTATTGCTTAATTGAATTTTAACGAAGTAAATGAGCACACAAAACAAGCACACGCACCAAGAGGTCAAAAATTAGCTTAAACACCAATTGCCATAGTAGTAATGAGTGCTATCACTAAAATTATGGTTGAAATTGTTTGTATATGGACTGAAAAATTAGCTAAGGACAAGATTTTGATGTATTTTGGTTTTTCATTGTTTGTAAAGACACTAAATATGCTAAACAAAGTAAATCGAGTCTTCTAAACACAAATAATTGCAGATCAAACAAAAATAAACCATGAAATATGGTAATTTTTGCAGACAGAGACGAACAAGCAAAACATGGATTAAAACATGTTTGGGTGATGTTAATAATGAGATATATGGTATGGGACCGAAACGAGTGAGTTAGAAGAGTTTTAATACTTGAAATTTTTGAGTTGCAGTTTTGCAGAAAAACAGAGCCTCCGAATTGGTGTTTTCTGCTCCCTTGTGGCTGGAATGTGAAGTTGATGTTAATGTTTGTTAGTAGTAATGAACTACCCAAATGTTTTGATGGTAGAAACTAAGAAAATTTACTCATTTTTTGGATTTTCTAGGTTTATGAACATTTACGAAATAGTAAAATAAAAATCTAAAAATAGAATAGGAGGTTGAAGAAGATAAGCCTCTCAGGTCTAGGCTGTTTTTGGGTAGTATTTGAAGGATAGAAGAGACTATAAGAAGTAGATTTTAGTTTGGGTTTATAGAAGAGAAAAAAATTAGAACTTGAAGATAGAGAAGAAACATAGAATTAGAGGAAGATGATGATGGTTTTGGAACAACCAACAACTCTGTTACCAATTTGTCTGGCCCAGCTAGGATCCTGATCAGAAATAGAGATAGAAACTGATATATAGAGAGAAATGGGGAGGAAGAAGGATAAAATCTCAATGTTCTTCACTAAGATCGTGAGGGAGAAGAGAGAGATAGAAAAATAAGGAGAAAGCTTAAACTAGCTTCTTTTTATTTCATTCATTCACTTAATTCATAATGCTTGAAGGTTGCTCCTACTTTTACAACTATTTATATAAAATAAATGCTGAAAAGTAAAAACTTCTAACCTACACGTCACTCCTTATCACATATAACTAACTCCATGTGCACACATACTTGCACACAAAAAGTACTACTACTATAATATACTAAATATTCTCTTGTTCTCTTGCTTGATTCTTAATGGAAGACACCAATTATGAATTGAGATGCCATTTGTGTTTAATTGCTAAACTTTCCTACACTTTCAGTACTTGAATTTGGATGAACATGTTTATTAGGATGAAAATTACTTTGCTTGATTCTAGAATGGAAGACACCAATTGTTACATTTGATAAACTTTTTGTGTTTAATTGCTAACTGCAAATTGAGTACTTGAATTACAGATTGGCATGTATACTTAGATTGAAAGCTATCTTGAAAACCTAGAGTAAAACTTTTAAAAACATATATTTTGCAAAAACTTTTTCAATTGTGGCAATGTAAGTTGTGATTTCAAATTACAAATTTTAACCTTTATATTTATTCAGATTTCTGTGAAATTTACTTTGACAGTTTGAAGGCAATTACGGGATATAAAACATATACTTCTGGAAACCTTCTTCAATTTGTGGCAATGTAAGTTGTGATTCTCCATTTAAATCTGGTCTTTAACCTTTTATTTATTTATTTATTTATTTACCGATATGAGAAACCGAATGAAAATTTACTTGTGATTTCCAGGCCCAAATATGCGTAATTCTGGGAATAATATCACCGTTAGGTCTTTTTCAAAAATTGTATTCCATATCTTCAGATTGTAAAAGTCTTTTTTTTTTTGTTTTTTTTATAAATTTAGTATTGTTGCAAGTGGCCAAATGTAGTTGAAATTATTTAGCTTAGGTTTCTGAATTTCCTTGTAGTGCTAATTTTGTGGATTTTGTTCAACTAGGGGACCTGTTATATTGGAACTTAGGTGCCCTCAGAATGTTGACGGGATTGCTGTTGACCCAGAGCCAGATTGGAGTTTTGACAGTATCTTAATGGAGCTGAATTCAATAGAAAAGAAGCTTAATGCATCTCCTCTACCTTATGCCAAACCATATGCACTATATAGTGTGAGGTTAACTTGTTTTCTAAAACATGCGACTTAATTTTCAATTTAGTGCCATAAAATATTTGTTATTACACTTGAGTGTTTTCTGTATTTGATATTTTATGGCTACTGTTGTTCAGGGAATTTTCAGTTGTTAAGGGCTTTGAAAAAAGTCCAAGGGCTTTCATAATGCGTGTGTCGGATGAGGAGATGGAGGATAAAGAGTTTGACAGTGATGGGGAGGAGATTCTTGGTCAACCGTTTGCTTCTGGTAGACGGTTTGCTTATATCAGGTTTTAAATTATTTCACTCATTCATTCTTTGATGTAATGATGTAGTTAATTCATGCTAAAAGAGGGGAAACTATTAGATAAGCACTAAGCAGTAAAACGTGCAATGGTTGTGAATGTTAATGGGATTCTTTTTTGTATTTCTCTTTTGTTTTTTCAATTTCTTCTTTTTAGGCGAATGTGTTTGCTGTGGGTTTGTTTTGTTGGTGGTGGGTGGTGTGGAGAAGAGTTAACTCGGCGAACCTTTTCATATATATTTCATTATTTCATTTCTTAGTTAGGGATGCAACTTGTCATTATTCGTTACAGTTACTTCGAGTTACTGAGTTACCTAAACATTTTGTTGCATGGTTATATATGACATTCAATTTCAAGTTTCATTTACAATTTTAGATTCTTCTTACAGACAATTGGACAATAGAAGAAAAGAACTTTGAACTTTTTTCATTTCTTAAATTTAGGAAGTGAAGTGTTGGTTCCAATTTCCGTACTTAAGGCCAGACATACCTATCAAACTTATCATGAAGAGCGTGATACTTAGAGTGCCATGTATTGTTGATTTAGAGATCTTGATTATATATTAACACAATGCATAAATTATGGTGTGATTTTGTTATGTAAAATCACCTTAATCTTGTGTTTTAGAAGTTTCTTATGATCATTTATTGATTTGATGTGTACATTTATGATTAATTTGCTTATTGCTCTCTTGACGTAGATATTGCTATAAATTATAGCTTTTGTTTCTTAATTGGTTAATATGGTGATCAACTTTCTTCAGTGACAGTGAGGATTCCGATAATGAGTTAGTGCTTGAAGGCGAATCCTATCTGATGGAGAAAGTGGAGGTAGTCGAAGGTGCTCTATCTGAGATAACCCATGAACATCAGCTTGGAGTCACGGTGGGTAGTGTTGTCGAATTTGTTATCATTCAGTTACGTGATCCTTGAAACTAAATAGGCTTAAACCAGTTCATCTCGATATTCTTTGTTCATCTCTATATTCTTTTTTTGATAAGTAAATCTGCATTTCTATTAGATGTTAACCTTTTTTTAATTTATTACGTTCTCTTCCTTTTCCTGTTATATTTATAACTTATGGGAAAAGGAAAAAATGTTCCACTAGAGTTTCTAAAAACATTCATTCTCTGGGTCATGTTTTTCTAGTTGTTCTTGTGGTGTCATTTCCCCATTTCCCCACATCCTTTTCAGTTCCATGTTCCTTTTTCAAAATAACTTGATATGTTCGTTCAACTAGCGAATGGCCCATTATTATTATTAATTCCTTGATTGACAGGAAGAAGTTAGAAACCAAATCTTAGCCTTGGAAATAGATCTGGCAAAGAGAAATGAGAAGTTCACTTCTGCAATTGTTCGTGTAGAGAAATATGCTGAAGCACGAAGGGAAATGGAAAAAAAGCTGGATTTGCAGTTTCATCGCACAGTGTAATACTCCTCCTTGTTGGTTCTTTTGGAAAAAAATTATATACTTCAGCAATAGCCTGGAAAAAGTTAGTTTGATCAGTAATGCTGGTATTAGTATCATTCAGTTTGGATGACAATCTATATGTTGCTTGTAGTGCAGAAGATCTTGATAAATATTTGACTGGTGTACAGAGGAAGCATGAACATAGATCCCAAATAGAAGAAAGGAGAATAAGAGATGATGCAGCTATTGAAGATGCCAAAAGACGTCAAGAAGAAAAACATAGGCATGAGAAGATTAAAGCAGAAGCAGAGGTCTGTTAACTTGGTTCTACCAATATCTCTAATATTTATCACATTTTATTGGGGATTTAACATCTGACTTTTGTTTTGCAAAGTAATGCTAATTTTTCTACCTGGTTGCCTGACTCATTTGAATCCATTTCCACAATGCAACTTCTGGATCAAATTCTTTCAATTCTTTAATTTGTGTTGACAGTGCGTCAAGCTAGATTTGCTTTTAAAATTTATAATGCGCTCTCTTTATTTCTCTCTCTAACCCCCAATCTCCACCCCCCTCCCAACCCCCCAAAAAAAGGAAAAAAGAAAAAAGAAATAAAAATATATAGGAAAACTGCCAGAAAAAATTATGAAAGTAATACTAAAATTAATAGTAATAATTATTGTCATTAGGAGTCCTGTGACAGCTAATACCCCTTTTGTCTCAAAATATGTGATAGTTAACTTGCCACGAACTTTAAGGAGAGAAAAAGTAGTCATAAGTTTGAATATCAAATCACAGGGATGCAATTTTTCCTGTTTGTTTCATTTTGAAGAATGTAGTTAATGAATTAGAGTTGGCTTGTGGTTTTTCTTTATGAATTGGGTTTCGTGCTGTTAGAAAAGGTGATTGTCTTAGTTGTGTGAGTTTTGGAGAAGCACAAGACATATGGTGATGGAATGGATATTCTGTTTAAGTGCCTGCTAGAGGCGACCTTGTCTTTTTCTGTATTTTTTTCATCAGAAATATGAATCATATATAAAGAACATGTTAACCTTTTAGATGCTTATAGGTTTTTGTTGATTGATAGATTCAGGCTAGACTTGAGGCTGAAAAGAAGAGAACTGAAGAAGAAGCAAAAGCTTTGGAAGCTGAAAGAGCAGCGAAAGAAGTTGCAGAAAAGGTTGTTACTGAAAATTCAAGAAATGCTGCGATGGCAGCAGCAACGTCACAGAACGCTACTGCACAATCTACAGGAACAAGAGCTGATGGATCAAAGAAGGTATCTGCAGGTATTCATTTGTTGCTATACCATCAAACACATTTCTACTATTTTCTCCTCTTTTATATTATTAATTGTGATTTGACTATTATTCAATCAGTGCATGGATTCACAGCTATAGCAAGACAGCTATTTGGAGGGTTTGTATTTGCGACTTTGCGGAGATCCTGATTAAGCCATATGAATTTGTTTTGTTTCAGTAGTCATCTATACAACCTGGTTTATACAAATTCCGGGTTGCATAAAGTCAAATGTGGCTATTGTTTTATTTTACATCACTTTTATAGTTCTACTACAACATTTAGGTGGACAAATGCACTAAGCTTAGGTTATCTCACAGTTTCACTGCTTTTCCTTTCTTTTAGCCTTTTATGTTTATGAGTGAAGTTAATTAAACTGCTTAAGTATCACAATGTGTCTGCTCTATTTCTACATAAGTCGTGGGATGTCTTACATGAAATATTACCACCTTCATGGAAGTGGCAGATGCTTTCTTGCTTGTTCAGACGGAGATGGAAACCATAAAATATTTATTGTGTATTATGATTACGTTGCCACTTAAGATTTTCATTATTAAATGAGTTGCAACTGTCCAATCTGGTCTCAGGGAATTTTATCAAAGGGGCAGAAAGAGCTTTGAAACTTGAGGAAAGAAGATCACAAATCTATAAAGAAGTAGCTGCTGAAATTGAGACATTGGGATTGCGTGAGAATAAGGTAGGCCACCTGCATGATAGGTGTCAAACTTTGAGGCTGAATGTTTCTTTATTTGTGTATACTTTTGATTATGTTGCATCTTTTAGGTTTTTGTTATTCTGCTAGGCAATGATTAGTTCAGGAAATAGTTTAAGGACAAAATTATTAAATAGAATATTGTAGTAGTAGTCTGGCAGTAGTTGTTATGACAATAAGGCGAGGCGGTGACCGAGCGCCTGTATGCTTAAGCAATAAGACGCCCGACTAGGCTTCCATAAGGCAATAAGTTGTTCACAATATACAATATATACATGTATAAATTTTTGTATGAATATATTGTACTCCAAAAAAAAATTAAACATAGAATTATTATATACATTAAAGCCTAAAATAAAATAACTAACAGTAACACCATGAAGTACCTAGGCGACGACTTGAGACGCCTAAAGGCGCCTTAACAGCTGCCCCTAAGTCGTGTGCTCGCCTTACAGCTTTGGTAATGCCTGAACATCTAGGTGACGCCATAACAACACTTTGGCACATGGGTAGTTAATATCTCCCTGGTGCAAGTTAGCATGTCTGAGCATGGTAATCATCCATCATTCTTTTCGAACTCAACTCTTCAACTAATAACCATTGTTAAGGTCAACGTATTCTTTTACATTTGCTCATGGTTTGGATTGATCAGGCATAACTATTGACAATTGTTATGACTGACACATTCTTTTATCTTTTTCATAGTTTTGGTTCAAGAAGAAAAATTGGTATAAACTAATCTCAGTTTTTGAAGATTATTTCTTCTTCTTTTTTAAATAAAAAATTTAAGATTTTTAGTTTAAACTATACTCTCCGGTTGTATAGTAGTTATGTGATTCTTTTTGGATGTTCTAAACTTGTTCTTTAGCTGGTAGTGGTAGTGGTTATTTTATGTCTGCAGATGATTAGTGCTTTCTCTATAAATTTTGTAGTCCGAGTGTTTTCATTTGATCTTCATTTTATAATGTAAACTACTTACGTAAATTAGTATTTTAACACGAGGGATTATATCATGATCAGTAACTGACAATTTGTGTGCTGTGCAGGATTTTAGCAGCCATGGAAAACAAATAGCTAGACGGATCAAAACAATAAATGGGACACGGGAAAATGTTAGGTGAGAGGGAAGCCTCAAATTAGTTTATAAACTGTCTCAGTAGTTTTGGTGATTAAACTTCTGCATGAAATCTTGAGTTCTTCCCCCAACTCCCGTCCCCCCGTTCCCCCCCCCCCCCCGCCTCCCTCTCCCCACTCCCACACCCCTCCCCAACAAAAAAAAAAAAAAAAAGAAGTTATGAGTGCACTGCGTGCCTAAAAAATTCTTTACTTTATTATTTGTAGTGATGTACTACACATGATATATATTACTGTATTTTCTTGTAATTGTTTTTCAGAACCAAAGCGGATGAATTAATTAAACTCGTCACCCAGTCAGCTTATCCACAAGCCAGTATTGCAATGTTTGCAGAGAAGGTAATTGCTCTTGTTAGTTAAAAAAACTTTTTTCCCGTTAATCTGTGTTTCATCTTTGCTGAACATGACTGTTTGGTAGATGAAGGAAGGAATTAAATACAATTATGGAATATTCAACTCTGTAATAAGTAGAAAATGTGTTCAGTTCTCTCTACCTCTCTTTGTGTTTAACAATCTATATTTTATAGCTAATCAGAATTTTTTGGAGAGTTGGCTTCTTACAGTTTAGTAACTGATATGTAAGTACCTCAATATTGAGTGATAGTATTGTTTTTATTTTCTGTTTCCCATGGATCATATGTATTATATCCTGTAAAGTTGTCAACTATCTCCGCTAAACTCTCACACGTGTATGAGTAGAAATAATAGTCTGTTGTGCATATTATAGTCTATCTGTAAATGATTCCACTCACACTATATGTGAGATCTTTGTATATAAAAATAAGTGAAGAAATGAGTGTTCTGACAGTGTTTGCGGCATTGAAACTACAGGTAGTCTCTCAGTGTGTTAATCCTACTGGAAGCTTCAGCAATGCTGTTTATGCTTATGGCCACGTTGTTGTTCTTGTTACTTCACAGGTGTAGCACAATATCTCTTCTATTGTTATGTTACTCTTATTTTGCTGAGTAGGTAAGGAAATTGAAATCGAAGGCTCATATTGTTTCATGTTTCTTCCTGTGCAAACAAGTCTGAACTCATTTTTTTGTTTTAAAGAAATCAGTTTCTGGTATAATTTTTATGGGATACCCGTCTGGCTAGATCGACTTGCAAGCCTTCTGAACTGATGGCGTAGTCCTATATCTCTGACATTCTGTGCGTCCAAGTAGAATTATGCATCGCCTAGGTTCTTCATACAACTGTATTCCTTAGAGGTTGGAGTAGCACTTGAGGGCATAGTTATGAGGATATTGCAAAATACAAGTCCTGATAATGTATTTCTTGGAAGTATCATCCATTAAATTGTATGAGAATCTAAATATTCAAAACTAGTAACAAGAAATATAATTAATTAGAAACTAAATTGTTAAGAAATTCTATGGAAGATCATTGTTCATCATTGTAAACTGTTGTAAAAATTATGTCACTGATGCTTACACTAGTGCATGGCTAAATATTCAGTACTTGAATTTAATTGCATGAGCCCAAATGCTTATTTGAAAAGGTAAATCATGTTTGTGTCATTGTTCCTTATTTTATCCATTTATTGCCCTTGTCCATTTATTGTATTGATTTGTCAACTAATCTGTAATGAATCTAGGTTCCTCGGGCCATGGAAATTCTCCTTGCCGAGTTAAACAGAGTTTGCATATTCACTGTTCCAAAGTATATGAGTTACTCTAAGGTACTCAGATCTCAACTCTAGATGTTAATCATTTGTTATAGCATGGTAATGGCTATCGTATACTCCCTCCGTCCTACATTTTTGCTGCTCTTATTTTAGAGTATGCGACATGGATTTTAAGACGACTCCATATTTACATATATTTAAATAATATAATCAATATATTTGATATAGTTTTTACAAGTCTTGAAATCCATGACATACACTCTAAAACAAGAGTTGGAAATAATGTGGGACAGAGGGAGTAGTTTTTATTCATGAGATGTGTGCAGATGGTAATGCCCTGCCATATATATATATGTGTGTGTGTGTGTACATATGCACAGGTTTTAACACATTTTTCCCTTTTTCTTCTTCGATCATTTAGCACGAACTGCCTATGTAGTTTGGTTACTGAAATGTTGAATGAAGTTTTATCATCTGTTGTTTTACTTTTTCTTAGTTTCCTTTGTATTCTTCCTACCTGTCATCTGTTTTGTTAATGCTATTTGATGTAAAATAGATTTCTGAATTGCTTTTCCCACTTCAGTCGACATTTCAAACTGAAGAAGTTTATTACAAAGCCATTGGATATCAAGAAGAAGATGGAAAGATTGAAAGTACGGATACGTATGTAGCAAGGGTGATGTCATGTATGAAACTATATGGGGCTCTGGTTCAGGTTCATCGCTCTTGCATCTGGCATTATAAGTTTCCATAAAGACAGTCTTATAAGATTAAGTTATTGTACATTCTACCTGTCAAAAAAAAAAGAAAAAAAAGAAGTTATTTCATTCTCTTTTCTAGTTTGAAGGATCACAAGTGACTGGAAAATTATTGTCTTTTTTCAGACTGAAGTTGAGGGTCTCCGTAACCTGCATGGAATTGAAGAAGGTTGGGCATGGATTGCCAGATTTTTGAATGCCCTTCCAGCAAATTTATATACGGCAGTTGCGCTGCAGGCGTTTCTTGAAGTAAGACGATCTGAAAATTGTATTTAGTAACTAAGCTAATTTGTGCAAGCCTTTTAAAAGATATTTTTTTGGCTCAGATGGCAGGATTTGCTCTGTATAGAAGATATAGATTACAGTTCAAGAAGTTGTTGAATATCATTTCTCGCAACTTTCTTAATGCACTTGGACAACGGGAAGATCCAAGGCTGACCAAGGTGGTCATGAGTATCCAGGATTACATAGACTCGAAACAGTACCTAAAGGAGCCTGAAGGATGGTGTCTGCAGGGTTCTTTGTTATCGCACCAATTTGTCCCCGAATCAGATTACCAAGAGAAATATCAACATCATTCGGCAAATAGATATTTCTACTAGTATTTCAGCAGTTGTAACATTTCGTTAACTACCGAAATTGCATTGTACATCCAGAAAGAGTTTACAAGGATTGCCGACTCTCTAGGCCATATTTATGTGGACTGAGAGTTTATAAGCAATGCATTGAATTGACATATAATTCCCTAGCTGTTGGGGGATATACATACCTCAAGTTAAGTTTGTTTAGAATTGATTTACCCTATTTGATCATTTGACTAGAATGGTTGATTTGATCCTAATCCTATCCAAGTTGGGGTGGGATTCTGAACTTGAACTGGGCTGAACATGCGAGTAAATAAATGTTGCATGATTTGAAATAATATGTAGTTTTATTTTATTATAAAAATATGTACATTTCACGTTATACTAAATAACAACTTATTTTTCTTTAGATGCAACATAAACATTATCCTACTTTCATAATATATTTACAATCTTGACAATATTAACTAAATTATCATTAGTTTATATACTCCTTTTTTACAAAAGAAAGAGTTGTATTTTGTTTTCTAATCAATTTGCCAAAGAATCAAAATTGTTTGATGTGCATTTATTTAATTTTGTTAATTTGTTAATGTTATAATTAATATTGAAAAACTGTTTTAAAAATATTGTCAAGTGAGAAATTATTATTTTAAAATTAAAATAAATTTATGTCACAACATAAATTTTAAAATTTTATAGGATTAAAGTAAAATTTTAGATGGGACACGTGATGAGTACTAATTTTAATAAAACGCTATAGAATATATATATGACATTTTTAATAAATTAATATAAAAAATCAGGTGAAAATATAATCCCAAGCATATAGTAAGCTATCGTTCTTCCTCTGTACGACTTTGTGAAATATTTTCTCTTCCCGCTCGGATTATTCGATCTCAAATCTCAATCTTCATAAGCCCGCAATTTGGCGTACGGAAGCCACAATTAAGGAGAAGAGGTCTCGAAGAAGACTTCTGGTGTTGAGAGTTTGGAGAAATCTGTGGCTGAAAAGGATGAGACAATATCTGAAATGGAAAGAGAGATGTTGGAAAAGCAAAGTTTGGCCGACAATGAACTGTCAAAAATGAGGAAGTCAGTTGAAGAATATGAGGTTATGTTGAAGAATTTGGAATGGAATATGGACTCAAAAAGGCCTTTACTGGTTGATCAGTTGAACTATGTAGCAAAAATACATGACCAGATTTATAATGTTATTAGGATAGTCGATGTTAATAAATTGGACCAGTCAGAGTTGGCAGAGTCCTTGTTTCTCCCACAAGAATCAGATATGGAGGAGAATATCCGTGCTACCTTAGCAGGAATGGAATCAATACATGAATTAAGTAGAAGTGTTGTTGAAAAGACAAGGGATTTAGTAGAGGAGAGCTAGGAGACGTGAAGTAAAAAGGCTAAATCAAACGGTGACTCAACTAATCCAGGAAAAAGAGCATACTGGAGCCTTATTAAGAAGTGCTTTATCAATAAAAATATCTACAGATTTGTCATCCAAAACCAATGAACTTTTTAAAGTTGCAGAAAATGGATTAAAAGAGGCTGGTTTTGATTATAAATTTCGTAATCATCTTGGGGATGGAAAGGTGGCAGCTTCAAATGATAAGGCAGGTACTCTGGTGACGGAAGACAACGAAATATCTACTTTGGTAAGTGTGTCTTAGGCTCTTAACTTATAAGTTCTTAAATTTTTGTCTCTTTGACTGAGGTATAATCTGCTATATGCAGGCTGGTACTCTGGAGAGTATTATTAAGCAATCCCAGCTTGAGATAGTTGAGCTGCAGCATACTGTTGACGGGCTAAGGTACCTTCCTTTTAATTTATTTTTGTAGTGAAGATGACTTGACGTACAAAATTTCCCTGGATCGATCGTGTGTAAATTAATAATATAGATGATATGTTTTTTGTCTGTAAAATTGAAGTATATAAATTGAAATTGAACCAGGACTTTGGAACTTCTCCTTTTGTTGTTGTCTTTGGAAAATTCCTAAAAAGTTTTACTACTTTGTATAGTATTCCCAAACCACATTCTTGAAATGGAGTTAGCTAGAAAGAGAGGAGGTATGCTGATCATTACATGGTCCAATAATACTTCTGCCGACCTGTATCTATTCAAATATTATGCACAACCAATGCATTGTAAAGTGCAGTAGTTTGGTTGCATACATTGAGGCTATAAAAAAACTATCATACAAAGATTCTTTGAGGCAGGAACTTCTGGCTTGTTTAGTCGTCATTTAAATTTAATATTTTTTTTGTATTATTTACATTTTGTCAGTCTTGTGATGCATTGTCCCCTATAACCTAAGTGGGTTGCCACTTGATGTTACTAGTGAGATCTTAAGGTATCTGCTAGTTTTCCTAAACCTCTCGTGCTATTTGTTCTCCATGCTTTTTGTGCTAACAACAGTGATTGTTCTGCCTACTATTTTCCTGAATGAAGGGCAGAGACAAGTTTATTCAAACAGCATTTAGAAGCTCAAGCCAAGGAGCTCTTCCAGAGGAAACAAACACATACAGGAACTTGAAAAGAAGGAAAGAGTGGCAAATGATAATGTAAGTTAACATATATACTTCTTCATATATTGATTGTTTAATGATTTCTTAGCCAGCCTGTATTTTATAATCTAATTTTTTTTTATTTGGTTGCTGATATGATTATGTGAAATTATGGTGAGGAATATGTATATTCCAGCTACTCTTAAGTTCATTATATCTCACATCTTATATAGACTACTTTTTGGTTTTAGGTTGAAGGGCTTATGATGGATATTGCTGCAGCTGAAGAAGAAATTATAAGATGGAAGGTAGCTGCGCAACAAGAAGCTGATGCAGGCAAGACTGTTGAACAAGATTTTGTGGCACAGGTATATCGGAAATTGGTAATTGAACCTTTCTTTAAGGATGACGAGTATTTAAAACTTCCTTTTATACGTCCCATTATCTTGTTTGTTTTTTTTTTTTTTTGACAAACCAGAAGAATTCATTAAACTATTTGGCTTGACATTTCTAGGAAACAGTTAAAGACTTCCTACAGAAACTTTCGTAATTGATACAAACACGGTTGTAGAAATAGATGTTTATTGAGAGACCAAATCACAATGAACAGGATCATATCATGACTTACAGCTTTTGATAAAGTAAAATATATTTTTACTTACCCCGTTTTATATATATATATATATATATATATATATATATATATATATATATATATATATAATATAGAGTGAATTCACTCTACTATCTCAAATGATCGTGAGAGTGAAATTATTCTAAGATCAAGACCGTATAATAAAAGTTACATCTATGACGGTTTTTTCGTCGCTATATATATAACTCATAAAAATCGAACTTTATATACTATAGCGATAGCGGAAAAAACCGTTCTTATGCTATAGCCGTTCAAGTTTTAGTTCGCATTTCCTTCCAGCTTAATCATATATATATAAAAATAAATAAAAGAGGGGAAGAAAAGTGTGATTTTTTTTGGCGATAATGAAAGAAGATTAAAATAAGAAATATTTTATCAGGTTCTTATAACTAGATTTTTTCTGCCTCTTGTAATGTCCAGCCATCAAAATTTTGTTAGTCTACCTGGGGGAGATTTGATTAATTTAAAGAATTCAGAAAGGGCTCGCTTTGACCGCCCAATATATTAATGGTCTTCAACTTCTGTCTAGAGACTGGAATTAGTTCCACATTGCTTGCCACCTTTTTCCTAGACACTTTGTAGCTTAGGTTGGACACTTTGTAGCTTAGGTTGTGTTTGATTAAACTGAATGTTAAGATCCGAACAATTTAGACATCTAAATAATGTAGAGCATTTATCCAGAATTATATCTGAATAAAAAAATGTTATTTGATAATTAATTTTTTCAAAATGTATGAATAATAATATTTTACCATTTTAACCCTCTAAATAATTTATTTGCATACCAATTTCTTTACTCCCCAATTCCCCTACCCCCACCTCCACCTCCCATAAACTCGGTGTATATCTGCTTCTCTTCTCAATCCACCCACCAATTTTGCTCCATTCTCCAAATCCCACCTCCCCTCCTCTGAAATTTCTCTTTCCTCCATTATTGCCTCTCCAATGGTGTCTTCAACTACTTTTCTCTATATTTCTACATTTTTCATGAAACTCCAGTCTAGATCTACAAGTTCCAACGCCTTAAAACATCAGATCTACCAAATAAAGATTCGTACTTGCACATGATTACTGCATACCAACATGTATATATAATCAAAAAATACTAACTTGTCATAACCCATCACCATAATCGTATACATACATGAAGTCACAGAACAATGAGATTAACGAACATACAGATACAATTGCACGGACATACTGATACAATTGCATAGTACGTTAAACAGAGAAACATCAGAGCAGATGTACAACAAACAAAATTAAGTGTATTACCAGCAGATCTAAGTAGAAATAATCAAAATTGGAAGAGAGAAATGGGTGTTGAAGAGTTTATTTTGGTCCAAAAAAAGACAACTTTCATTCAGACTGGCCTCTGAATAGTTTAGATTTTATTTTACATCTTATCGATTAAGAGGCAAAAAAAATTTTTTAACAAATTTAGTTTTTAATGTCAGAGGCACACCTCGATCAAACACCATTTTAGTCTTGATCAAACACCACCTTGCTTTTAAAACCTCTTGCTGCTCTCAGTGCTCCTGTAGTCCTGCTATTGGATCATTTATGTTTCATAGTCAAGTGTTTTCTTCCAATAATTTCCTAACATTAATATTGAGGTTGTAAGTAGGGTTGTAAGTAGTGTCATGTAATGCTGGTTCATATCAAACACGACATGATCGGATAAATATGAATCAACATGAACACCACATGATTAACAAATAGCATCAAAGACCTCTAGCCATAACGCGATTCTTGTTTTATGTGGCGTGTGAGCTCGAAGCACTTTGCAAAGTAATGCATTAACTCGATATCAAGGGTGTCATTAGGATATTGAGACATGATTCAAGTCTTTCCGTGTCATGAGGGTAAAATCTGACATTCAAATTGATATTTCATCACTTCATGAAGGATAAATTGGAATTTAGCCTCTTATAACACAATCTGACTAGAAATATGTCATTATTTTAAAGAGCATTCACTTAAAGAGTATGATATATGGGACAACTTTGCGTGGTTTTTTCTTCGATAGTAGTAAAGATCAATTTGGGATTTTCAACAATTTGAATTGAATATTTTATCTTTTCACATCATTAGAAGTTCATATACTCTCCACATGTCATCAGAGTTGCAAACCAGAAGCAACCTTATGAACTTTGGCATTGTAGCACTTAGTTTGCAAGTCTAGGACAACTTCTTTAAAGCATTTTACAGTGTATTCTTTTTATATTATTCTTTAAGATAGATCAGGTAGTTAAAAACCTGTAAATATGGCTATAAAAATACAATTCTTACACGAAAACATAAAAGCACCCACAAAAAATGAATTCCGATCATATATGTGTACAATGTTGTTTTCTGATCCTCTATGCTACTCCATAACATTCTTGCAGTTATTAGCTGTCCGACAGGAACTTGAAGAGGCAAAACAAGTAGTGGTCGAGTCTAAGAATAAACTTAAATTCAAAGAAGAAACAGCAGATGCTGCCATGGCAGCAAGAGACGCAGCTGAGAAATCATTGAGGTTGGTTGATCTAAGGGCTTCTAGACTTAGAGATAAGGTGGAGGAGCTATCTCATCAGCTTGAAGAGCTTGATACCCGAAAAGCCTCGAGCTCTGGTCAAAACAGACCCAGATATGTATGTTGGCCATGGCAATGGCTGGGATTGAACTTTGTAGGTTTTCATCGGCCTTATACACAAGAAGAAAGTTCCAATGAGAAGGAACTTTCTGAACCCCTAAGTTAAGTATACTCTTTATTCGTCTTTATAAAATTTCCCACCTCCCTTTCTTTGTCTATACTTAGTCTTCCAAAAGGGTAACATTTACAATAATATATATATATATATATATATATATATATATATATATATATATATAGCCAAGATCTCAAGCGGACCAATTTCACGGACCACCAAACGGACCAAAGGACACGCGTGAATTGGCGGGTCATAAAATTGATAATGGGTACCTTATAATTGAAATTGCATAAATTTAGACTTCATAACCGAAATTACCGCCACCCCAATCTGCCGATTCTCTCTCAATATATGAAAACCCTTTCCCCGATTCTCTCAAAGCCCTTTCTATTTTGTTTCATTTGGTTCTAAGATTGGTCCATCATGTAAAGCAACTAGGGTTTCGGTTTGGTTCTAAGAAAGACGAGGTATCCTGAAGAAGAAGACGAGGTATCCATTTTGTCTTTGTAGATTCATCCTAATAAACCATTTTGTCTTTCAGAGATTCTGCAAGCAAGAAGACGAGGTACCCATTTTGTGTTGTAAATTAAGTAAATGTGATATTTTTCTTCTCCAAGTTATGATGGTTTGATTTACTTGAGTTGTTGGGTAAATGAAAATTGATCTTATTTGCATTCTGAAGTTGGGTGCACACTTCTGAAATGGCTACGAGATCTGACAAACCCTAGCAACCTCAGAGAGAAATTGTGACGCCCCCAAAATAGGTGTACAACACCCATTCTGTGACGCCCCCAAAACAGATCCATTCCATCCAACCCATTCTGAGTCGCCAAATACATGGTATAGAAAACAACTACAACTTTATTACAACAATTGTTGTGCAAAATACAACAACACTTAAACTGTGAGTTTAAATACAAATATATACCAACTGTGACTCATGTCCCAACCGTGGACAGCACCTCATAATGACACCTTATATAAAGGTATAGTCGAAAACTGTTTTAGAAATTAGAATCTTTGGGAAGTGCTCAAGAAAACCTTCGTACATGGGAGGCCATGCGTCTAGGTTATTATAGTTATCTTATGCCCACAAAATTATCCTTGGTTGACCCAATAGACCCCAAAGAAAAATGAGAAGATTACTATCATATTCTTCCCAATGGTGAGTCCTCTCTTGACATATCATTATCTCCACTGTCTCTAATTGGGTATTATACTTCAAACAAATACCAAGATTATATAGGTAGTGCTTGTAAATATACTCAGCAAGTGGATGAGCACAACTCTGTCTTATGATGACACGAGGTGGTATGTCATTAGACATCTTGTATGATAGTGGCAAAACACCCTTCTAAGTTAAATTCACCTCACCCTCAACATCTATAGACCACCGTTCTATTCCCTTGTTATCCCCGCTCGACCCAAATACACTTTTATTACCCGAAAGGAATTGTGAAGCAAAAAGGGTGAAGACAACTAACTTCAAGAAAGAATATCATGACTAAAGATAAATAAATTATCAATAGCCTTCAATAGTAATAAATCAGAGATTTAGAACATATGGTAGATGATAAAAAAATTTAACCATAGTTGCAGCGGAACTAGCAATCCATTAGAAGAGTCAAATAGACCATAAAGTCTATTATCTTCTCCATGTTAAAAGTCCACCAACAATGTTTTATCCCTGTAACATCAATCAACAATTCACAAATCATATGTATAACTCATAATCGTAATTGTTGTTCTAAATTCCTTTTCTCATCCAGACAAAGATAATTTTCATCACCGAAACATCAAAGATCATGGTTATACCAAATCACAGTTCATGTTCATAATTATACTAATAAATTCATCTTTGCACTACACGTTGAAAATATTCATCAACAGACCATCTTTGCACTACATGCCAAAGATATTCATCAATAATTCATCTTTGCACTCTGCGGGCCAAAGATATTCATCAATAAGTCATCTTTGCACTACGGGCCACGAGATATTCATATCTCAAAGAAATATATAATCATTTCGTAATTTATATAAACAATAATTATAACCATGTTGATAAATTCACCTTTGCACTTAAGCTAAAGATATTCAATTATAAATTCAATGGTTATGATCATACCACCATAATTCAACTTTTCACTCATCGCCCAAAGAGAACCCTAGTCATGATCATAACAATAATCTACCCATTTTACACTCCAAAGGAAAGAAAATTTCAACATCGTGGTTATAAAAATGTTATATATGATAATAAAATCAATATAATCAATACATAGTTTTAATCTCCGGAGTAATATTCATAAATCATCTATAATTTAGTTAGAAAAAGAAACCAATTTTGTAGTGAATAGTACCCGAATAGTAATTCGTGAATAGTAACTTCGTGAATAAGAACTCGTAAATAGTAACTCATAAATAAGAACTCATGAATAAGAACTCGTGAATAAGAAACTCCGATATGAAAAGTTCCAAATTTGATAAAAGTTCAAACCAATATTTCAACATAATGATATTGAAGAAATAATATCACTTACGAAGAAAATAACATCCCTTACAATCCCTTAAAATCACTTACCATCCCTTACTATCCTTTACCTCAAAAGAACAACGATTGCCATGCGGAATAAAAACCGAATCGAACTTGCACAGTATAACAACACTCAAGATATCAAAATACTCACAAGAATACACTCGATAATATAGAGAGAGAAATAAAGAGAAAACTTCAATTTCTGGTGTGATTTCAATTCTAACCTAAGCACCTATTTATAGGAAAATGCTTAGAACACCAAAGTAGAAAATTTAATAAATTAATAATATAATTATAAAATTTTCTTACGCACACCATCAATAACTGAATTCAGCTGATTTCAACAACCAATGGGGCTCACCAAACATATCAAAAACGTTTTTCTAACTATAAATATTTTAAACTTCCAAAAATTAATTATTCCGGAATTTCAGAACTTCAATAATTCATAATAAATAGCTCTTTTATCAGAAAATTCAAATCTCGCGAATTTTTATAGGAAATTCAATTCTCTACAACTTTGTAGAAGAAAGTTTTTCCAAATTCCAAACAAAAATTGACCGAAATCCACATACGGACGATTTTACAACTATAATCAAATTTCAGTCAAGAAATGGGGTCCACCGACACACAAAACATGTGTTAATCATTTAATGCAACAAAAATTCTCTTCCTCCTCATATACTCATATATCCCATGTGACAACCCCAAAATAGGTCCATTCCATCCAACCCATTCTGAGTCGCCAAATACATGGTACAGAAAACAACTACAACTTTATTACAATAATTGTCGTGCAAAAATACAACAACATAAATGCTGTGAGTTTTGATACAAATATATACCAACTGTGACTCGTGTCCAAACCGTAATGTGACAAATGTCCCATCAGTGGACAGCACTTCACAGTGATACCTACATAAAGGTATAGTCAAAAACTGTTTTAGAAATTAAAATCTTTGGAAAGTGCTCAAGGAAACCTTCGTACATGGGAGGCCATGCGTCTAGGTTATGATAGATATCATATGTCCACAGAATTTTCCTTGGTTGACCCAATAGACCCCAAGGAAAAACAAGAAGATTACTATCATATTCTTTCCAATGGTGAGTCTTCTCTTGACATATCATTATCTTCACTGTCTCTAATTGAAAATTATACTTCAAACAAACACCAAGATCATATAAGTAGTGCGCGTAGATATTCTTAGTAAGTGGATGTGCACAACCCTGTCTTATGATGACACGAGGTTGTATGTCTTTAGACATCTTGTATGATAGTGGCAAAACACTCTTCCAATGTTGGGTTCGCCTCACCCTATTTGATTCACTAAATATAACTACTAAATGTTGACCACCGTTCTATTCCCCTGTTACCCTCGCTCGACCCAACTACACTCTTATTACCTGAAAGGAATTGTGAAGCAAAAGGGTGAGCACAACTAGCCCAGTAAAGAATATCATGACTAAAGATAATTAAATTATCAATAGCCTTCATTAGTAATAAATCAGAGATTTAGAACATATGGTAGATGATAAAACTTTTTTAACCATAGTTGCAGCGGAACGAGCAATCCATTAGAAGAGTCAAATAGACCATAAAGTCTATTATCTTCTCTATGTTAAAAGTCCACCAACAATGTTTTATCCCTGTAATATAAATCAACAGTTCCTTTCCACAATCATATGAATAACTCATAATCATAATTGTGATTCTAAATTCCTCTTCTCATCCGGGATCGAAGATAATTTTATCACTTGTCTTTACCTGAAACATCAAAGATCATGGTTATAACAAATCACAGTTCTTGTTCATAATCATACTAATAAATTCATCTTTGCACTACGGGCCAAAGATATTCATTAACAGTTCATCTTTGCACTACAGGTCAAAGATATTCAATAACAGGTCATCTTTGCACTACAGGGCCAAAGATATTCAACAACATGTCATCTTTGTACTACAGGCCAAAGATATTCATCAACAATTCATATTTGCAATACATGCCAAAGATATTCATCAACAGCTCATATTTCAGACTACAGCCAAATATATTAATATCTCAAAGAAATATATAATCATTTCAAAATCTATATAAACCATAATTATAACCATGTTGATCAATTCACCTTTGCACTTAAGCTAAAAATATTCAATTGTAAATTCATGGTCATGATCATACCAAATAATCGATTCAACTTTGCACTCATCGCCAAAGAGAACCCATAGTCATGATCATACCAATAATCTACCCATCTTTACACTCAAGTCAAAGAGAAATTTCTTCACCATGATTATAAAAATGTTATATATGATAATAAAAATAATATGATCAACAACTGTATTTAATTTCAAGAGTAATATTCATAAATCAACTATAATTTGGTCAGAAAAAGAAACTAATTTTTGTCGTGAATAGTACTCGTGAATAGTAACTTATGAATAGTAACTCGTGAATAGTAACTCATAAATAGTAACTCGTGAATAGTACTCCGTATTCGTACAGAGTACCGTATACGTAAATAATATCATATACGTAAATAGTACCACATACATAAATAGTGCCGTATACGTGAATAGTAATTCCGACTCAAAAGGTAGAAATTCCACAATAAGATTCATACCAATATTTTCGATAAATGATATTGAAAGAAATAATATCATTTTACGAAGAAAATAGCATTCCTTACCATCCCTTACTATCCTTTACTATCCCTTACCTCAAAAGAGCAGCACTTCTGACTGGATATCGGATATGACGCTGAAGGAAACTTGCACTGAAGAATAGTAACTCACCAAGTATCTAAATACTCACAAAATATACTCGATAATCTAGAGAGAGAAAGAGAGAAAACTTGTTTCTGGTGTGATTTTCAATTCTAACTTAGCTCTCTATTTATAGGAAAATGTTAGCACGCCGAAGCAGACTTAACCATCAACCTGATGGCTTTACCTGCTACTATTCCCACCCACCACATTTGAAAATTCAATTGAGCACATTTCTCACCAACCAAAAGCTAGGCCCACCAATTCTAGAATTTTCCACCAAAATCATTTATAACCTAATTTACGAATCACCACCTCTTAAAATTCATAACAAATTATACACTCATTTTTAACGGTTCAAAATTTATGAACATATACTCAACTTATATATGTATAACATATCCAAAAATTACAACGATCCAACAGTCGGATTAAATATTATAACTCACACAATAAAGCTGTAATAACACCGATTTGATCTTTTAATACCTCCAATCCGACAAAATACTGATAAAACACCTCAACATTAACTCCTTCATTTATAACCACATAAATAAACCCATCATTTATATCCACATCAAATAAATATTTCCTTATCATATAAATCAATAATTAATTATTCACAAATAATATTACAGAATCACAATTATGACAACCAGGCCGTTCCCAGGAAAGAGGGGGCTTTCCGATAAGGATTTCTCCTTCTTGGCTGGCAAGCAATTAGGTGACCAAACCTCTCCTTGATGTAACTTTCTAGACATTGCCAATAATGCTATCTAATAATATTATTCCAAATAATATGAATTATTGATCCGATAATAGAAAATATCATGCGTTGACAATTATCAAAACAACAATAATATAAAATATCAATGCAAAGAATTATTGAATCAATAAAATAAAATATTGAAAGCAAGAATTATCGTAATAATTATTGAGTAGTTCCTTTTACGTAAGGATCAATAATTCAACAATCTTTGTGCAATACCGTGTCTTCTTCATGCAACCACGCCAGATTCTATATTTTAACCACCGGGTATTCCAACAAAGGTTAACGATAATAACTACGCCATTATTCAATTTTTTCGCTTTCTTCTTCTTCCGAATAGCTTATCCGTTATGGGGCCCACAAATAGCTACGCCTAATCGTGCATTTAATATTCTCCGACGTAAAGAATATTCCACGACCAAACGAATATTCCCGACAATAATGAATACTTTATAACCACTCATGTATTTTGAAAAAAAAAAATCATATATCACCCTTAAATTTAACTTTTATCAATTTAACTATTTACTTGAATAGAAAAATTGAATACTTTTATTTCATAAAATTTGGGGTCTTACATCCCACCTTCATTGTAAAAATATCACCATTATTATATTATAATAATATAATAAAATATTATTTTACCGTAAAAGATAAATTATCGATTTTCAACAATTGTCACTTTAAAATTTTCTCTATCTATATCCACATAAAATGAATATTTTTCTCATCATATAAATCAATAATTTAATTATTCACAAATAATATGAACTATTAATCTGATAATGAAAAATACTTGTGCAGAAATGACAATTATTGAAACAAAACAATAATATAAAATATTAACGCAACAATCATTGAATCAATAAAATAAAATATACGAATAATAATTCATCGTAACAATTATTGAGTAGTAGGCCTTCTTACGTAAGAATCAATAATTGGTGCAATACTGCGCTACTACTTATCGCACTCCACGATTATTATCGTATTTTTATCACCGGGTATTCCAACAAATATGTTAATGTGAATAACTACTGCCGTTATTTATAAAAACTCATACTTGTCGTTTTCTTCATCCAACGCTTATTATTCATTATGGGGCCCAAAAAGGTCATGGCAGTAAATTTAATATTCCCCGATAGAAAAAATATTCCACGACCAAATGAATATTCCCCAATAGAAATGAGTATTTTATAACCACATGCATATTTTGAAAAAAAAAATTATATATCACCCTTAACTTTAACTCTTATCAATTTAACCATTTACTGAAAAGTAATTATAAGAAAAATTTAATACTTTTATTTCATAAAATTCGGAGTCTTACAATCTCCCCTCCTTATAAAATATCGTCCCCGAAATTTACGTACCTGGTATTTCAAAGAGTTGAGAATACCTTGCTTTCATTTCAGATTCCATCTTTCCTGTCATCATGATTTCTCCATTGCTCAATCTCCTGTATTTCAGATATTATTCTAAAATACAGCTTCAAAAATAAAGGTTAATTTAACAAATTAACATATCATATAATATCCCGATATTATGACTGACCAACAAATAAGCTTAGGTAGGACACACTAGCGAAGGATTTACTCATCTCTCCCCTCCTAGTTCTAATCCCGATCTCCGCCAGAGATCATATCTCTAAGCTCTGATACCAAATGTGACGCCCCCAAAACAGGTCCATTCCATCAAACCCATTCTGAGTCGCCAAATACATGATACAGAAAACAACTACAACTTTATTACAACAATTGTTGTGCAAAATACAACAAAACTTAAACTGTGAGTTTAAATACAAATATATACCAACCATGACTCATGTCCCAACCGTGTGAAAGACTCTAATGACACCTTATATAAAGGTATAGTCGAAACTGCTTTTAGAAATTAGAATCTTTGGGAAGTGCTCAAGAAAACCTTCGCATACGGGAGGCCATGCGTCTACAGGTTATTATAGTTATCTTATGCCCACAAAATTATCCTTGGTTGATCTAATAGACCCCAAAAGAAAAACGAGAAGATTACTATCATATTCTTCCCAATGGTGAGTCTTCTCTGACATATCATTATCTCCACTGCCTCTAATTGGGTATTATACTCCAAACAAACACCAAGATTATATAGGTAGTGCTTGTAAATATACTCGGAAGTGAATGAGCACAACTCGTCTTTTATGATGACACGAGGTGGTATGTCATTAGACATCTTGTATGATAGTGGCAAAACACCCTTCCAAGTTAAATTCACCTCACCCTCAACATCTATGTACCACCGCTTCTATTCCTGTTATCCCCCCAGCTCGACCCAAATACACTTTTATTACACGAAAGGAATTGTGAAGCAAAAGGGTGAGCCTGAACTACTTCAAGAAAGAATATCATGACTAAAGATAAATAAATTATCAATAGCCTTCAATAGTAATAAATCAGATATTTAGAACATATGGTAGATGATAAAAAAATTTAACCATAGTTGCAGCGGAACTAGCAATCCATTAGACGAGTCAAATAGACCATAAATTCTATTATCTTCTCCATGTTAAAAGTCCACTAACAATGTTTTATCCTTGTAACATCAATCAACAATTCCTGTCTACAATCACATGTATAACTCATAATCGTAATTGTTGTTCTAAATTCCTTTTCTCATCCAGACAAAGATAATTTTCATCACCGAAATATCAAAGATCATGGTTATACCAAATCACGCTTCATGTTCATAATCATACTAATAAACTCATCATCTTTGCACTACTACGGGCCAAAAATATTCATCAACGTACCATCTTTTGCACTACATGCCAAAGATATTCATCAATAATTCATTTTTGCACTACGGGCCAAAGATATTCATCAATAAGTCATCTTCAGACTACTTTCTGGGCCAAAGATATTCATATCTCAAAGAAATATATAATCATTTCAGAATTTATATAAACAATAATTATAACCATGTTGATAAATTCACCTTTGCACTTAAGCTAAAGATATTCAATTATAAATTCAATGGTCATGATTATACCAGTCACAATTTAACTTTTCACTACTGGCCAAAGAGAACCCTAGTCATTATCATACCAATAATCTACCCATCTTTACACTCTAGTGAAAGAAAATTTCAACATCAGGGTTATAAAAATGTTATATATGATAATAAAATCAATATAATCAATACATAGTTTTAATCTCTAGAGTAATATTCATAAATCAACTATAATTTGGTTAGAAAAAGAAACCAATTTTGTAGTGAATAGTACCCGTGAATAGTAACTCGTGAATAGTAACTCGTAAATAGTAACTCATGAATAGTAATCCGTCGTGAATAGTAACTCATGAATAGTAACTCGTGAATAGTAACCCCAACATGAAAAGTTTCAAATTTGATAAAAAGTTCAAACCAATATTTCAACATAATGATATTGAAGAAATAATATCACTTACGAAGAAAATAACATCCCTTATAATCCCTTAAAATCACTTACCATCCCTTACTATCCTTTACCTCAAAAGAACAGTACTTCTGACTGGAATAACGCTGAACGAACTTGCAACGTATAACAACACTCAAAATATCAAAATACTCACAAGAATACACTCGATAATATAGAGAGAGAAATAAAGAGAAAACTTCAATTTCTGGTGTGATTTCAATTCTAACCTAAGCACCTATTTATAGGAAAATCTTGAAACATTAAAAAGAGAAAATTTAATAAATTAATAATATAATTATAAAATTTTCTTACGCACACCATCAATAACCTGAATTCAAATGATTTCAACAACCAATGGGGCTCACCAAACATATCAAAAACATTTTTCTAACTATAAATATTTTAAACTTCCAAAATTAATTATTAAAGATTTCGAACTTCAATAATTCATAATAAATAGCCCTTTTATCAGAAAATTAGAATCTTGAGAATATTTATAGGAAATTCAATTCTCTACAACTTTGTAGAAGAAAGTTTTTCCAAATTCCAAATAAAAATTGACCGAAATCCACATACGGACGATTTTACAGTTATAATCAAATTTCAGTCAAGAAATGGGGTCCACCGACACACAAAACATGTGTTAATCATTTAATGCAACAAAAATACTCTTCCTCCTCATATACTCATATATCCCACCTTCATTGTAAAAATATCACCATTATTATATTATAATAATATAATAAAATATTATTTTACCAGAAAAGATAAAATATCGATTTTCAACAATTGTCACTTTAAAAATTTTCTCCATCTATATCCACATAAAATGAATATTTTCCTCATCATATAAATCAATAATTTAATTATTCACAAATAATATGAACTATTAATCGATAATGAAAAATATCACAGTAGTAACAATTATTGAAACAACAATAATATAAAATATCAACGCAACAATTATTATTGAATCAATAAAATAAAATCTTGAATAATAATTACCGTAATAATTATTGAGTAGTGCCTTCTTACGTAAGAATCAATAATTGGTGCAATACTGCTGCTACTACTTGCAACCACGCATATTATCGTATTTTAACCAATTTGGTATTCCAACAAAGTTAATCAGTAATAACTACTGCCGTTATTTATAAAAACTCATACTTGTCGTTTTCTTCATCCAATGCTTATTCTCATATGGGGCCCATAAAAGGTCAAGGCGTCGTCATTTAATATTCCCCTTACGTAAAGAATATTCCACGACCAAACTAATATTCCCGATAGAAATGAGTATTTTATAACCACTTGTATATTTTGAAAAAAAATTATATATCACCTTTAACTTTAACTCTTATCAATTTAACCATTTATTGAAAAGTAATTATAAGAAAAATTGAATACTTTTATTTCATAAAATTCGGGGTTTTACATATTACGAGTCGCCAAATACATGGTACAAAAAGCAAACTACGACTTTAATAATACAATTGTCGTGTAAAAATACGACAACAACATACTTTGTGAGTTTAAATACAAATATTGTCTTTTCAGATAATATCCACACTCAAATAAGTCCTCATTACAATTATTCAAACACTATTTTACGAAATAGTGAGGACGCTAAAAAAACATCTTTCTAGAACCATTACTCCGTCTCGACTAGTTCTCGCTGCATGTTCTCACCTCCCGAGAAAAATGGAACAAAAAAAGAAAAGGGTGAAATTTCAACTAACCCAAAAGAGAATATTATGACTAAAGATAATATACAACAAATTATCGTTAGTCTTCAATGAGAGAGAAATCGATAAAATATAATAGACAACAAGTTTTAGATCAACAATCGCAATGGAAACATCAATCCATTAGAAGAGTCAAGTAGAGAATGAGTTCTACTATCTTCTAAGATTTAAAAGTTCATCATCAATATTTTATCCTCAGAATAACAATCAATATATACATCTTTAATCAAATATTCATCTTTGCACTACGGCCAAAAAAGATATTCATTTTAGATCACCAAATTAGTCATGTTCATTTCAACACCTATTCATCTTTTTCACTACTGGCCAAAGATATTCATCGATTAATCATTTATCTTTGCACTACAAAAAAGATATTTAGTAATATTATCATTTAAGACTGAAGATGATGAAAAATATTTTAAAGAAAACGAATTCAGTAAAAAAAAAAAAACTGTTACACAAAATTGTTTGGAATTTGGCATACTCTTATCTTTTGGATCAATGAACTCGAGCTTGAATACATCTGAACTTATTACACAGCCTTAAATCACAAAACTGTTATGGTATGTCTTGTCCCACTTCCAAATATATTTAGAATATAATAGTAACAATTAGGTCACCTCATTTTCATTTTATAATTAATTGATTTTGAGTTAGAGAATTTCATAAAGAGTAATGCTACAGACACAAATTATTTTATAAATATTTTACAAACTGCAGCATATTGATTAACAAATTGTTTCAATGTAGTCTTCGGCCCCACACAATATGTTGATATGAAATATGCCACATCAACAGTTTATAAAATATTTGTAAAATAATTTGTGTCTCTAGCATTATTCTTTCATAAATCTAACATCATATTAGTGGGCGTAATTAAACACTTTTTTAAATTGGTCTTCATTCTTACTTGCCCCTTATAACGACTTTATATGCTAGACTTGAGTTCATTTTATAAATCTTTTTCTAATTAGTTGTTAAATTTTTTTTAGGAACTATATATTCTAGTTTTCATATTTAGGATGAAATTGGACCTTAAAAGTATTCATTAATATTTAAGTAAAAGATTGAGCAAGTAAAGCAAAGTAGG
The DNA here is from genome assembly GCA_020205615.1 of Panax quinquefolius. Classification (NCBI taxonomy): domain Eukaryota; kingdom Viridiplantae; phylum Streptophyta; class Magnoliopsida; order Apiales; family Araliaceae; genus Panax; species Panax quinquefolius. Next base: position 134,962,416 of record CM035171.1, on the reverse strand, counting down.
ACGGTTGTTAAGTTGGATCCGGATCATCTATGAGAATTTTTCTGTGAGAATTTTGTGAGGGTTTTACTGTGGGATTGACAACACATTAAAAAAGAGATCTAATGGCTCACAATTCTTTTTTTTTGTCTGTGTATCAAAACGACGTCGTTTTGATAAGAATTTTTTTTTACAAATTGACAGAAAATTGGAAACCACCAAACACATTTTACTTTTACTAAACAAACGAAGTAAAATAAAAAGAGTACATTTAAAATAATATTTGAGTTGTGATGGTGATTGTCTCCGTTGAGCAGTGGATTAAAAAAGGTAAAGTAAAACGATTATTAATAATAAAAAAAGATATAAAAGAATATGTAAATAATAATAATTGATAAGTCTAGAATATTTTCTTAGTTGATCCAGTCGACCCAATGGTTAGAGTAAATAATAATAATATTTTCAATGGTGAGAGTAACTTCTTTTTATGGAACAGATAAATATAAATTATAATAATAATAAATAATAATAATATAAATAAACAAACAAAAACAATAATAAACGAAAAATAACTAAAGTCATATTGAAAACATTAACGATAATTATAATTGATATATTTATTCATTTTTTTTAGTCAAGTTTGTAGTTATCTTAATATTAATAGCAAGCTAAGTTATTAAATATAAAAAAAATCATATACAGAATAATCAAGAAATTTAAAATAATTATATGTAAAAATAAACGGCGTTTGACGGCTTCTAATTTTTTGTCAACTTGTAAAAAAAAAATTCCTATCAAAACGACGTCGCTTTGATACACAAAAAAAAAAAAAATTGTGAGCCATTAAATATCATTTTTAATGTATTATCAATCCCACAATAAAACCTTTACAAGATCCTCACATAAAAATCCTGGAGGTTCCTGATCCTGTTAAGTTGGCGGTGTACTAGAAGAAAAATGAGTCTTCGAGAAGGTGGCTGTTTATTTCGAGACACACATACATTTGAATTTGTCTGCCAATTTCCTCCATTAATTAATCACTCAATCAACTATGGTATTGAGTTGAACATCTTTATCATATTCCACCACCCTCTTAATCTCATTGACCAAATATTACTATTAATTTCATAAATTATATGTTCTCTTCTTTTCTACAAACAAGTAGATGATGTATGTCATATTGACTTGACTATTTATTTAACAATCAAATCTTATAAATATAAAAATTATATTAAAAATATGAGATTATATAAATTTTTATTTAATTTAAGGTTGTGAATCGCCATTATTTTTATTATTACTATAAATCCATTATATATATCATTTTCACATCCTATTTAAGGTTAAGTAATATCCATTTCGTTTTAGTTCAAAATAAGGCGCACACTCTTAGAAGGGCCTTTAGCAATTTTTTATTTTTATTTTTATTTTTATTTTCTAACTTTTTAAATATTAACTAAAAATATAATAAGATCAATCAATTAATAATAAAAATTATCATAAATTAAAATATTTTTGTATAATCTAAAAATATATATCTTTAATTTTTATTCCTTAGATCCCTTGTTGTCCCCACTGTGGCGTTGGCGCGTAGCGGCAACTCATTCGCCTTGTTGGTTCAACAATCAAATCAAGTTTGAATGGGTCGAGTCCGCTTTCCCTCTTCTTCATTCTAATCCAATCCAATTGTCTGCAGCAATTACTCGACGACCAGTCCGTAAGTCCTCGTTCAACAAACTCTACTCCCGATTATAATAATCCTCTTGCACTATTTTTAATGCTCTCTTTATCATCTTTTCTTTGTCCCCTTTTGTTGAATATGTTTACCCCCATGATAGCTCTATCTACTAATTTTACTCGGTCGTATTTGGTTTAATAGGAGGAACCATAGATGGGGAGTTTTCTAAACTGTTTGATAAAGAGAAAGAGTCAAGGGTTTTGTGTAAGAAAGTAAAAGTATATACAAAAAGAGAAATTTCATTGGTACCTATTAATTCCAATACCCAAAGTTGATACTCTGTATGGCCTTTCCTAGAACAATCCTCAATGGGGTTTGATTGAGTTTTTTTTTAGTTCAAGTGTGAAAGATGTTGAGCCTAGAAGATAGTGATAGGCCATCCATTGGTAGTCGGAAAATGTATTCGCGGTCAGTTTCGTGGTCTGACCGGTCACCTACAAAGCCCGGATCTAGACCACAATTTAATGCTAAGGCGCGGGCTTGTTTGCCGCCCCTTCAGCCTCTTTCAATTTCCAGACCAAAGCCTGAGGAGTGGCCAAGGGCCGGATCGGATGATCTTGGTGTGTGGCCAAATCCCTCTACGCCTGGTGCGAGAATTGGGCCAATTAAGCTCCCCTGGAACAACTCAAATTCAGAGCAATCTCATAGAGAATTTGAATTTAAGAAAGACAAGCTTGCTTTTTTTGATAAAGATTGCTCGAGAATTGCTGAACATTTATATTTAGGAAGTGACTCGGTTGCAAAGGATCGTGAAGTACTCCGGCAGAATGGTATTACCCATGTGCTGAATTGTGTTGGATTTGTCTGTCCGGAGTATTTTAAGGGTGATCTGGTGTACAAGACACTTTGGTTGCGGGACAGCCCCACTGAGGATATCACAAGTATTCTGTATGATGTGTTTGATTACTTTGAAGATGTACGTGAGCAAGGTGGGCGAGTTCTCGTGCATTGTTGCCAGGGGGTCTCTAGATCAAACTCCTTGGTTATTGCATATCTCATGTGGAGGGAGGGGCAGAGCTTCGAAGATGCATTTCAACATGTGAAGGCAGCAAGAGGTGTGACTAATCCGAATATGGGTTTTGCTTGCCAACTTTTGCAGTTCCAGAAGCGGGTGCATGCTGTGCCTGCAAGCCCAAATTCTGTGCTAAGGATGTATAGGATGTCACCTCATTCCCCATATGACCCCCTTCATCTTGTACCAAAAATGTTAAGCCACCCAGGTGCCGATGGCCTTGATTCTCGTGGAGCATTTATTGTTCATGTTCCTTCTGCTATATATCTGTGGGTTGGGAAGAACTGTGTTTCAGTGATGGCAGACAATGCGAGGACAGCTGCCTTGCAGGTTATTCGATATGAAAAGGCACAGGGTTTAGTTTTGATCATTAGAGAAGGTGAAGAAACATCTGAATTTTGGATTGCCCTTGGGAATGGGCAGCTCTTAGCAGACAGTCTGAACGAGCCGCATACCCAAGAGGAAGGGCCTTCTGCCAGAAATGACAAGATAGCTGCTTCCATTAATCCAGGCACTGGTCAAAGAAAGGTTAAAGACTATGATTTAGATTTTGAAATTTTCCATAAAGCACTATCTGGTGGGGTTGTTCCACCTTCTGCGTTATTTAGAAATGGATTGGAGACACGTCTTCCTGCTAGAGAAAATGGGTGGGGCAAATTAAGACGAAAGTTTGCCAATGGTATTATGAAAGAGTTCATCGCTTCATCCAAAGTGAGCTGCGATACAACTCAATCAAGTCATGGACCAGATACAACTATGGATACATATAGAGAAGACGAATCTTATGTTCCGCCCTCTAGAACCATGTGTGATTCATCATATTCCTTTTCTTCTTTTGCTACCAACAACCCAAATCGGATGAAGGATAATTGTAAAGAAATAGAAAACGTTGTTCCTCTTTCTGATCCTTTATTTTCACCATCACCCCGACGCGTTTCTTGTTTTCTTCTTGACAATTCAAAGTTTAGCACTTCATCCCCTTCACTTTCACCTTCAACCTCTGATTATTCCAATCCATTTACCTTCTCACCTTCATCTTCCAACTGGTCTGACTTGTCATATTTATCTGCTCAGCCTTCACCTTCTGGATTAGAACCTACAGTTCCCTCTCCGGCTAAGAATAATTCCTTGGAAGAAAATGCATGTTTAAACTGTAAAGAAACTTCCCATTTACCAGGAGAGGAATTTTCTGCTAGCTATGCTTTTAGAAATACTTGTTTTCCATGTAGAGTAACTTCCCCATCCATTGCAGAGCGTAGAGGAAGTAATCCTCCCCCTCGAATGATGTTACCTTCAGTTGATGATGCACCTCAAGTTCAGTCAAATCTGGTAAGGTCGTGGTCATTTTCTTTACCTGACTTGGAAGATGAAATGATGAGGGATGCTGAGTGCAACCAATTTGAACAGGATGGTTCCATGAATACAGAAGAGCTGATGACAGAGGCCAATATCGCTGGCAGTGAGTTATTTCAGAGTGTGAGGCACGAGGAAGATGATAATGGCGTTTCTCATATTCCTTCAAGTGATATGGTTGATGATATTGTAGAAGCAACTAGCTCAGTTCTTTATCTGTGGCCTTCTATGAATGAAGTAAAGATGGATTGCTTTGACCTTGATTCTGGGTCTGTCTATTTTATTTTTGTGCCAGATGTGAAATTGGGCTTGAATATTCTCTATATCTGGGTTGGGAGAGATGTTCCATCTGCTGAGAAAGTTCAGGGTATGATTTGCGGTGATGGCATGCGTGAGGATAGTCATATTCAATGGGATACAGTTGGGTATAACTTCCTCGTAGAAAAGGATTTGGCAACAAATTCCATTGTTCAGGTAATTGATCCACCTTAAAGTTATGTTCTTGACTATTCCCAATATTTTGGCATGGATATATACAACTAGATGTATGTTGAGATCTCATCTTACCTAATCTGCATGATTTATCTACTTGGATTTTTTATAATGTGAAACTAACTCCATGAATCTGCAATCTGGATAACATTAGTACCCAGAAAAATGATTTCCTGGATCACATTCTGTCATAGTATTTGCAGTCTTTATTAGTAAATTTTAGAGTCACCTTTAGAGAAAGCAAACGCGGAAAGGAGGGAGAAAATATAGGAGAAAAAAGGAATAAGCTGAGGGTGTTTATAATAGTGTATCTTTTGTGTAGGTAAAGATATAAAAGCACATTAATATGACTAATCAAAAACAGAAGTACACTAATATCATTATTTCATCTGATGGTCATTGCTGATCTCATCTCAACTGATGTACAAAAGACTGTCATTGCTTGTATCTCTTTTTTATTTTATAAGAAAACCATGAATCTGGAGAACATTAGGATTCTGGGAAAATGATTTTCCCGATCACACTAGTATCTGCATCCTGTCATGATATTTGCATTCTTTAATGCTACATTTTAGCAACACATTTAAAGACAGCAAAAGGCTGAAAGGAGAGGAAACAAAGAAAATAGGAATAACGTGGAAGGTGTCTACAATAGTGTATGTCTGTGCAAGTAAAGATATAAAATCACATTAATATCAATTTTACATGTCCGGTGTGCCAAGTATGTGTCTGATGAATGTTGCTTTTTGGATGGAGTATCCAACTGTACTAGCTAGGGGGGGTTTGGTGTACGAGGATATTATTGGGTGGACTACACTCAAATGAACAGCTGGGATTGGCCAAATTGTGAAACTGTACCTAATCCTGAAATTATGATACTCCAGATTCAGTAATGTAATCATAAAATGTATGTTGATGCCGTAGTTAAATAGCTTTCAGATTTTCTAGCCTGATGACAATATTTTAATTCATCATGGTTAAGTGTAATCACAAGATTATAGGTTTGAAGGATCCTGCCAATAGTAATAGTTTTGTATTGTGCAAAATTTTGGAGGAAGTTTATCTTTGTTAGGTGATATCATCCACTAGAATCACTCTGTTCTTTAATCTTCATATATTTCCTTTGTTTCGACAAAGATCAATTATGTGCTTCATAAAGGGTGAAATGTCTAAGTTCTACTTTGTTTAAAGGTGTAGACTTCAATGCCACAAGAAGTATCAATATGGGTAGTTTGAAGGTTCATGTAAAAAGGTCCTGCTTTAAGTGATTAAGTCATATTTTAAACACATTACTCTCTTTCTTCATATTGTTCAACCCTTTCTTCCATACCATCTCCAGTTGTGTTTCCCTATTTTGTCCCTCGTTCTACATGTCTGTTCTTAGGATTTTCTCTGAGAATTACTCAATTACCAGAAAGATTTACTCTAGAATCATATTTCTTATATTATGAGTTTCTTCTGTTATATGGGCCATTTTTCACGATATTTTGCAATCCCAAGCTAACATACAAAACCTGCTGACACATAGAAGGAATAAGTGTTTCACATTTAGTTTGATGAACTCTTCACTTTTAGTATTTTGCCACTGATCAAGAGTTCAACTTCAAACCCTACGTCTTATTGGATGTTTTTGGCTGCCAGTGTTTATTTATGCTTTTACACCATTTCATGTTAGCTGTTTTTCTCATAAAAAACAAAACTTGCCTTTAGATAGAGTAGGATAAATTAATAATCTCTCTAAAATAATATTTTTTTCACAGTCCCGACTTGGGCTAATGGGATAAAATAATAATTTCGATAAAATAATAATTTTTAAAAAGACCCTTATATAAATATATGGTCCCATCAAAATCATAAATTAATAATTCTTTTAAATTACAAATATATATAGGGTAATCTTGTAAAATATGATTCATCTCTCTTATACTTGTAAATCTTTAATACATTCCTTGGGTGATATTTGATCTGTCATATTTGATCTATCATGGTGGATTTATGGACACCTTTTAGATGAAAAGCCATTGTTGAGTATGATTTGAAGAATTTTTGTTGATGTTTATATAGTAGTTCTCTTTATCATCATAGAATGTATTAAATTCTAGTACAATGAACATATATATACAAATTAATTAAACTTAATGTGAATATAATTTTTTTTTGAAATAAAATGTGAATGTAATTTTGTTGGTTTTGTTCATGTTAGATTATTGTAGAATAAAAGGAGTATGCTAAAGTTTCTCATTGTTATTTGCTTTGATGGACTAGACCCTTGATGTAATCTTTTTATGGAATGGAATGTACAGATAGTCAGAAAAGGTGAGGAGCCCGAGCAGCTCCTAAAGCAACTTCCCTGTTTTTCATTTCGAAGGCAGAAGACCTAGTTAACAGCTGAGACTTGGTAAGGTGTGGAATCCCTTCGAAGTTTGGCTGGTGATGTTTCTAGTCTTCTGAATTATGTTCAAGGGTCAGCTTACAATTTATTTACTAAGGTGAGCGAGCATCCCAGGCAGCAGAGAGTTGCTTGTGTGATGTAATGAAATGATCTGATGCAAAATCATGTACAGGCAACAAGCCGCTGTATGTATACACACACAGTAGAAGATAGAAGTATTCTCAATCTCTCTCTCTCTGGGATATGTAAATTGCATGCAGTTCTATTCTACACAAAGGTGTTCCTTTTCAGACCAAACTAAAGTATAATTATGTCAAAGGAATAGTCCTGGCAATTCGTTATATTTTCTAGTATGTTTGTGATTCTTAATCAAATTAAACTGAAAAGTAATTAGTTCAAGCCCTTGTGGGATGAGCAATTATCTTTGCATCAAAATGGTTTACAAGATAAATGCCCAGTTCACTCGGAAAACTTAGTTAGCTACATCTACCCTGTAAGAAAATCGAGTTCTGGGTATCACGTATTTTTCTCACTGCATCTTTCAAAATACGAAAATTCTAATATGTTCGAATAATTCATGACAAAATTTCAAGAAAGAGGAACCATGACAACTTATTATTATACACTTGTTTCAAGGCAACAGTTCCTTGGTGTTTTAATAATGATTTGTATTTATTGCCAGTATAGCAAACTCGCTAGCAGATATTAATTCAGGAGAAAAAGAACTCCAGAAGAGGACACTGATCAAGTAATAAGAAAAGGGGATTCATAAATCACAAAAGTACATCCGTATTAAAAACTACAAAAAGTTTTATATGTATATAACCTGCCCATAGCAAGTTGGAGATTTAATCAGTTAGGGGATTATATATGATCAGTGAGCTTCTGGTAAAACCAGGGGTGATCAATAGAAACAAAATTTCCATGGCCATGCCCTATACTCGAGCCATTATACCTTTTTCTAGGTAGAACTAATGGTTCGCAGAGATCATCGCCCTATATAAAACTTAAAAGGTACCATTTTTCATCCTTCTACTGTGTCAAAGGAGGTATATTTCCAGGTGAACCAAGGAATACACAACCTATGTCTCTCAGTTGTAATTATCATATGCGGTCTTTTGATCTAAGAAGAGCCATTGTCGGACCAAGTGCACTGCCTCTCAATGCTCTATATGACCATGCACTCCTGCTGGAAGTCCCCTTACTCCAATTATTTTCCGCTGATAACTCTGCCTTCTTAGCATTCAGAGCCTCACTTAAGTGATCCCACAGATTTACATCTCCGTTACCTACGAACAAATAGTCAGAATGCATCATTTACCACAGATTGCTTTCCAACCAATATCAAGTACTCAACCATGTAGAAAACAAGGAGACACCTGTGTTGGGTGTATGTTTCTGTTTATCATTATTGTTGTGCACCAAATTTGATATGGCATCCTTATTGCCAAGAGGGCCTTCATTAACTTTATTGGTGACAGCTTTCCCAGAATCCGAGTTACTGTGCTTGACAATACGGACATCAACAAGTGATGAAAAATCTATCTGCACGTGATGCACATTTGTGAGAATTTATCATAGAAGCAGCAGCAGATTTCTAACAAGTAATAGAAGTATTATATTTAGAAGCAGCGGATTATTGGCTTCTGCTTTAAGCAAGTCATTAACAAAATTTGGTGATTATAAGAATACTCCAGGAGATCAAGAAAGAATAATTAGGGAATGAGTTCATGTTTCACAGTTCGAGTACCTCCAAAGATCCATCCTCCCTATAAAGGGAGTTATCTGGCTGCAGCACAGATTCATCCTCATGGATCTCATCTAACTTCTCAAAAACAACTGGATATTCTGGAACTGGCAGCAACATAATTGTACTGGTTTCGGGCTTGTACCATAATATTCTTCCAACCTAGGTCATTGAAAATGTTAAACACACTATAGAAGTCATAGCTGAGATAGCCAATCACTAAAATCCTGATAGAAATATACTCTAAAGGAGGAAAGCTCAGGTGTCCAGGTTGATGATAACTCGAGCAGGCGATAGGCAATCACATCACCCTCCTGCAAAATTTAAAATATGAAAAATAATAATAATACCTTAGAAGCATAAATAGGATTTCATGTGGTGGCATGGGAATGTTGATCAGGCCAGGAAGTAAAGTCTAAATCATTTATTTTTGCCCCAAGCATTATCATGAAGTAGGCTGCTGAAGCCCTGAAATAGTGAAAGCTCACCATACAGCTATTTTCATTTAACAGAAGAAATGAAAGGGCCCACGCTACCAAAACGTTGACAGGATTTATAATATATATATGGGAAAATTTTAACTAAGACAATGCCTTAGCCAAGATTGGCCAACGCTACTTAACAAAACGACATAGTTTTACACCTTGAGGTTAAAGTTTTTCATTTTTGGGTTTTATGAAAAAAAATCTTTAATTTTGATATATAAATTATGTTGTTTTATTTAGCAGCCTTAGCCAAGCTTGGCTAAGGCTGCCCTAGATTACCTTTTCCCCATATATATAAACACACAAACACACACACACACACACACACACACACACACACACACACAGAAAGAGAGACCTTCGGCAAGCTAGGAAGAGGAAGAAGCTTATCAAAGTCCATAAGATCATTCACAGTAATCTTTTTTTCAATATTTGACATATCAGAATGATCTTTGTTGAAATGTTGATGCACATTCCTTTGCGTGGATAAAATCTTTTCAGTACCCCATTTCTGCCCTTTCCTCTTGCTGGTAATTCCATTCCACTGGAAAGTTTCCTGAAGCACAACTCAAAATTTCAATATAGAGGAAAATTGTTACCGAAACGCAAAAAGAAAATACTTCTTATATAACTAAAACAACGGAGAAAAAAAGACGATGGAATTTGGACACTATATTTGGTTAAATCGACAAGTAGGCCATTTTCCATCATTTGTGGTTAAAAATTAAAATCAAAGTTGATGAGAAACTGCATGATAAACACATTAATTATACATTTTAAAATTCTCATTTTATGAATTTATATGTATATTTTATTTAACTAATACATTTTATTTTGTTTTAAAGGATTTATCTTATTTATCTTGGTGAATAAATAAAAGATAATTGTTCCAGTTTTTAAAGATGAAAAAAAGACTTGGATGAAAAAAAAGACTCTTGGAGGATTATCATGAAAAAGTTGAAGTCAAGTTGGACATAAAGAGATAAAAGGAAGACCAAGTTCAATATACCTTGAATTATGTTACAATTTATTTTTCCCTATTTGTAATTTGTTTTAGGGAAAGGGAAGATTAGATATTAGGTATTTTTTGATGTATTAGTTTAGATTAAGAGTAGGAGTAGGATTAATTACTTTTTTATTATACGCACGTTGGATGATCGTCAATAAAAGGGAGTTTTCTTATTTATTTTTAATTTTCTACTTTTTTTTTCTTTATCTTAGTTAATTTATTTATTTTAATTTCTAACTAATTTCTTTAATCTAGGATGAAAATGAAATTAAATAATTTTTCATGATTTTCATCTCTTCTATTATTTATGTTTTTATGTTTAGTTGATTTAGCCTTCATATTTCATTATTGAAATACCTTCGTTTTATAGTTTTTATGTGATTTTAAATTAATTAAGAGATTTTAATATATTATAGTTAAAATATGAGTTTTACATAATCCATGTTTGCTCGAAGAAGTTTTGATGGGTTATAGTTAATCCTTAAATTTTCATAGTCTATGTTTGTCCATGTTAATTGTAAAATTACTAAATTAAATAGGAGAGATCAAAATCATAGTTAAGTTATAAAAATAGAAGAGATTGAATTACTTGTTATGTTTATTGTTTAATAGATTTGGATTCCTAGATTATTTCCTTAATATTAGTTTTCATATTCTAATTAGTTTAATTATAGGCAAAACTAATGATTTAGTCACCGAAGTTGGCACGTTTTATTGAATACCTGATTGAACTTTTAATTTTTCAAATTAACTCACTCAACTAATTTTTATTTTCAAATTGGGTCATTCCGTTAAAAAAAAATTGACAGACGTTAATTTTTTATCTACGTGGCACTGACGTGGGCATTAAAAAAAGAAAATAACAAGGAAAATAAAAGACAACATAAAAAAATAAAAAATATTACTTATGTGACAAAAAAATCAATTAAATATACCCCTATCAAACTAAACATATTCTCCTTTGATAAAAAGACAACATTAATAATAAAATATTAACAAAATCAAATAATTGTGTTTTCCCATCTTCTTCTTTTATTTCTTCTGGGGAAAAATCCCAAAATCAAAACCCTAACTTTAAATTTTCTCTCTCATTACAACTCAACCATCCAAATAAACTCATGTCTTCTTCATCTCAAGTTCTAATTCATCATCTTAAAATTACAAACCGCCGCAGTCTTACGGAAATATCCATGAATCACGATCATAATCTCATGACTAACCCAGACAGACTAATCATACAGTTTGAAACATGATGAATCAATCCAGCACAACGAAACGAAACGAAACAGCAAAACCATTAATCAAAACTCATTAAAAGGCCAGAAATCTCAGTCGGCGATAGCAGAATCATATTGGAACCATCATTACAAAAGCGAAATAAATCGGATCTATAGCATACCTCAAACAGATCTATAGAACCAATACAAAAAATCACCGAAATAAATCAGATCTATAGCATACCTCAACAGATCTCTATAGAACTAAAAGCGATTTTCACCCGAACTCCATAAATATTCCATCCCTGTGCTCATAGATGTTGCTGATATCGGGGTTTAAAACTACACCCAATGCTTTGTCCTCCATAGCTTGTGGATTTGAGTATGGAGCCAGTTCGTTAAATTGCAGGCTGGTGGTACTTGTAGGATGATTGAGACGGATTGTGTCCTGTTGTTTCAAGGGGCACATACTTTTTTCCGGAGTTTGTGTTTGGCGTGTTGACAGAAGAGAGAGAGCACGCTTAGATTCTTCCAAGCGTGTCCATTTATTAGATAAAAGCAGGTGACCACAATTGCTTTCAGATGAGCCATTAGTGTTGACAAGCTTTTGGGAGACTGAAACTTGAGGATTCCCTTGAATGCCTTTCTCTAGGTTGCTGGCTAGCAAGAATGGGAATTGTTTATTTATTCCCCTGAAGGATTTTTCCCCAGAAGAAATAAAAGAGGAAGATGGGGGAGAACACAATTATTTGATTTTGTTAATGTTTAGTTATTAATGTTGTCTTTTTATCAAAGGAGAATATGTTTAATTTGACAGGGGTATATTTAATTGATTTTTTTGTCACATAAGTAATATTTTTTATTTTTTTATGTTGTATTTTATTTTCCATGTCATTTTAATTTTTTTTTAATGCCCACGTCAGCGCCACGCAGATAAAAAATTAACGTCTGTCAACTTTTTTTAACGGAATGACCCAATTTGAAAATAAAAATTAGTTCAGTGAGTTAATTTGAAAAATTAAATGTTCAATCAAGTATTCAATAAAATGTGCCAACTTCGGTGGCTAAATCATTAGTTTTGCCTTTAATTATAGTTAATCGATTCTCAATCTTTATTTTTAATTCGCCTGAAATAGATATTAAGGAATATTAAAATTAATCTAGTCTTTGTGGGTTCGTCTTGTACTTGTCAGTTCTTCAATTTGATATTGTACACTTGAAGTTACATATTTTTAAAGTTACGTATTTTTATCACATCACTCCCTTCACCAAAACACATCCCTTGGAATGATAAATATATATACTCTAAAGTGGCCACGAGTTTGATCTCTCATTTGGTGTCAAGCCCATGAAATTCTATATATACCCACAACATTAAAAAAAATTATTTCACATGATATCACCAACACCGTGATTCCAAACAATAAGAGACAGTTATCTGTTTTACTATTTTCTCCAAAATTTCTCTTTTTAACCTTCTGCATTTCTGCCTCTCTCTCTATGGAGAACACTTCTCAACTGCCTCCCACTTCTCAACTCTTAAGATATATCTCCTCCCATGTTCTCTTCGGTTTCTTGGGATAGAAGAACTGCATCATTGCTAATTTCTCACTCATATCTTCAAGTTTTAAATATCTAAATGTGTAATAATTTATTGTTTTCCCTTTTTCTTAATCGCATCCACATAGTTTGTGCCACGACGACTAGTACAGACTACATATATAATGAACAATGCCCTTCTCCACTCAAATTGTCAAAATAATATATAATCAAAGTACGAAGTATATTCATTGCGACCATTTGGTATATGTTTATACTGAATAACCATCAGTATGATATACAAAAGCACGGCTTATGAAAAGATGAAAAGAACAACAACAACAATAATAATAATAATAATAATAAAAGATGGCAATAACGAATATAGACAGCATAAGAAAGCATACCGTGGGTACTTGACTTTGCTGAACAGCTTGATCTGCATGAACCAGAACACATTCCATATATCAGATTTCACATTGATATTGAATGCACATTAGATTATGAAACCCCACGTGAACAGGAGCATCAGTTATATAAATTATATTGATAACACTTGTAGCCTCTCCACGCAGAGGAAAAGTAAATCTCAAACGACATAGATGCTCAAATAATATCATATACACATGACAAAATCTAGTAATTCAGATAAATATTAAATTAAAAACATGGAATATCATAAAGATCAAAAGCTTGAGAAACAAATGTATCATGTAAAAAGCAAGTCTATTGTAATAGTACTATATTACAAAAATAATATGAACATAATTTTAAACATATTTGAGTACATGATGAAAACACATTTTAATATTATATATTTTTGCCTCCCTTAACGACTTAAAAGATTTGGAACCAAAATAATCATCCTATATTACAAAAATAATATGAACATAATTTTAAAGCTACATATACTAAAAGATGTTGCAAGTAAAGTCGACAGACGTGGTATATATTTGCTTACCAATATGCATTAGCATCCAACTACCAATTTTGGTTGAATCAACTAGCAATCAATACATCCTTCGATAGAAAGTTACTAAAGAAATAGAGAAGATTCAGAACTCTAAATATGTAGTGTGGAAATCGAGAAGATTCAGAACTCTAAATATGTAGTGTGGTTATGCAACTTCTACTGTGGACTGATGCTAGCTTCTCATACATCTCAAAATTAAATGTCAATAGACAGATTATCCCAAACAATTAGACTTGAGACTTTTTGTGGGGATGCACATAATCACCCTATTTTTAATGGACACCAAAAGAACTGGCACTCTATCCTAAATGCTGAACAAAAGTTGCTCAAAATCGGTAAATTAACCATGTTTATACTGGTTAATAAAAAGAAGAGTAATAAATGATGGGCATGTACATAATTCACAGCATACAGTCTTATTATCCACAATCTAGATTGAAAATGAGTTGAAAGAGCAGTTAATATCAGTTGTTAATTTTTTTAGTCTGAACTCACTCTTAGAATAGTCCTCTCTTTTCATATTCTTTGACTTTCTTTCAAATTGCCAGGTCATCCTCCTAGGCTGTAGTCAAGACTATGGTAATCACTTGCAAATATATATATGAGTCGATTCAAGAGGGGCATTTTGGATGTTTTCAAGCCAAATTTAGTAAATTGATACTCAAATTTATATATAAATAAGTGGTTGAAGAAAATCACGATCATATATATATATATATATATATATTTTTTTATTTTTGGTAATTGAGTATATAATTTTTTTAATTAACCCCTAATCGGGTTCAATATATACGAAATGAGCAAAACTGGAAGGAAATTAGGAGGGTTTAAGAAGGCTCCCAAAGAAAGAAAAATGCTTCGTTCTTGACTCCTTGTACTTGGTTTTAATGAAAAAAGAAGGCAAGGCTAAAATGCTGAAAAAAATGTTATTCTACTATTAACAAAAGTTAAATACTACTCCACAGCATAAAATGTCATACAATCTTATCCACAAAGTCCCAATGGAAATTTTTAATATCAGTTATTAATTTTTTGTCTGAAGATGAATAAAATTCTTTCAAATTGCCCATAATAATGTCATTAAATATGGAGATGAATCCTAGAATAAGAAAAGTATGAGATATTTAATATAAATAAGGGTTGATAATAAGAAAATATGTGTAAAGTAGAATTTTGGTTATTAAAGAAAAATGAAAACTGGATTTAAATTATGGAACTACCCAAAAAAGTAATAAGGACTTTTTGTACATGGTTACAAGAAGGCAGGGCTAAAATTAAAAGGTATGGTGTACTTTGCTGCGAATACTAAAAATGAATGAAAGAAGAATAGGTGAAAAAGGGAGAGTACAAAAAAGATAAGAAGACTCTTTCCTTTCAGAATCTTGGATAGAAAGAAGGGAAGGAGAATGTTTTCCCTCCTATCTCCTTTCTATACAATTTCTAGCAGCAACAGCAAGGATTGGAACACATTCATACGACCAAGTTAAGTAAGATCGCCATCTTTCTATGTTCCTTAGTTTTTATTGCTAAGCTGATAAAAAAACATAGGAAAAGCAAAACAAATTTAAAACAAGTTATTCAGCAATGACAGAGAGATAGAGGGAGGGAGAGAGAGAGAGTTTTTGCGTCGGACCTTCTTCAAGAGGCTCAAATCGAATATGTCCCGGCCTTACAACAATAGGAACAATGTCACCATCTCCATCATTCTTTTCATTGGGTTTTTTGTGTACTATTCTAGTTTCATTATGTCCTTCATGTGACTGCTTCCAGTATAGCTGCAATTTTGAAATTGCAAGTTGTCAATGAAGCTGATTTTCAGCGAGTTGGAAAAGATAGGTGGTGTTTTTTATTACTCACAAGTCCTTTTGATTGGCAAACAACCTCTTTCTTCTCAACTTTATCTCGTCTCTGCTTCTGATTTAGCTGCAAAATGAGATTGCAAGTTGTTGATAAAAATAGTTTTGAAGGTCAGGGAGAGGGATATTTACCTTCAATTAAATTACTTACAGGTCCTTTAGTATGGCAAACCACCTCTTTCTTTCCAATTTTAGCCATTGCCCGCAACCATTGCCTCTTAGCCTTTTTACGTCGAGCACTTCTACTTGGGAGCTGACCCGAAAAAAGATCAGGCAATAGTTTGTTAGATCATTTAAAAATTAACTGTTAACAGGTCTAGTTCTCGTTAAGGCTTTGGGGGGGTTTAATGATGGTATCAAGAATTCCAAGTGACCATATCTTCTTTAAAGAGTTTTGTGGCAAGTCCAAATGACCAAAGTCCTTTAGTTATAAGCATTGCAAGAACAATATTATATTTCATAGTATATAATAAAATATTTAGATATATATAATGATAAATACCAATATCTCCCTCCGATGTAGCCAAATTATGAACAAAGTGAGGCTAACAGCAAGCAAATGCTGATCAACGGAAACAAGCTTAGCATAAGAAAGTAAGAAACAGTTCTAAAAGGTATATTTCATTCTTCAACATAAAGTATGTTTCAGTAGAGCAGGTAATAAATTATGTAATATACCAGTCAACACAAACATATACACACCACTTGACCTTGCTACATCTAGAATTGTTGTCAACATTATGTGCAATTTCACAGGTATTACAAACTTTAAAGGAAAAAAATCAGTTAAAAGGCTTATTCCATCACAATTTCAGCCATTCAGAACAATCTACCAGTCCAAGAAGAAAATCTCATTCAATGAGCATTGCTTTCAGAACAAACCTTTCTAGTTGTATTAGGAGTGTGCAACGTGACCTCAATCCCTTTGTCATTCTCTTGGAGCTGATCACTTTAACATACACAATGGAAAACAATATTAGTTTGCGATAAATAGTCAAAATGAAATAAAGAAAAGAACTGTAGTTTGCTAGAGAAACAAGAGCCCAAGGTGTTGTTGCTGCAATGATTTACATATGGAATGCTTATGGTGACATGAATTGCTTGATATTAAGATAGCTAACGCAATGCATGACTTGCAAACTGTAATTCTAAGGTTTAGAAAAATTCAAATTTCTTCCAACTTGGTAAAGGTTAAATTACATTTTCATCATGGAAACAATGTATAAGCTCTTAGATAAGTTCCGATCCAGTAGTGAAGCCAGCTTACGATATTCATAGCTTCCTTAAAACTAATAGTCCTTAAAACATTTATGAATTCATCAACTTGAAGAGGAAATATACCAAACTACGGATTTTATAATCCTCAAAGACAAAAGGAAAAGGAAATCAATTGAGTAATGTATTTCACACCCACACCAGTAATATGGTTGCAGGGCCATTAAGCTCATCGAACGAAGAAAAACAAGTGAACAATAAAAGCAAGCACTGCATATGGAAATACTGTAACCTATAGAAGGACTACCTCTTTAAACTTGGCGTGGATTCAGTCTGGCTACTACTTCTTTCAGCACTTTCTGGGGTACTTTCCCTGTTCCGTTTGCTCTTCGGTTTAGATGTTGTCTCCTTCTTGCAAGGACTTTTCCTCGAGAAGACTCCATCATCATTATTGCTCTCAATCTGGTCTTTGTGATGACCCTTATCAACCCCATCAGGAACCATTAATCGATGTTTCTTCTTCCTGTGAATGACATACCCAAACAGGTTGGAGAAAAATCCATATAGGATAAGCACAAGTAAAATGTACTACCGTATAAATAAAAATAACAAGGTCAATAAGAAATGGGTTGTAGGACATACTTTGAGCTGTGAAGTTTTCTGGATGCTTTTCTTTTCTTAGAAATTGCATTCACTCCTGTATCTTCTAACTGTTCTTCATTTTCTTCAGATTTACTTCGGTAGCCAGCCACTTCCTTTTCAAACTCTTCATTTGCTAAAAGTGGCACACCAGTATGTAGTGGTTGCTTCTCCACAATTTCTGGTTCCTCAGTTGTGTCACCTACTTTGACAATATTAGTTGATCTGCCTCCTTTCTTTTTCACACTGATACAACACATTGCATACATGTTAATATTCAGAAAATTATCGATAACTGGCTCAAAAAGAATGATACCATTTATCTCAGATTTAACCTGACCTGATAATATCTTTATCCTTTAAAATACAAGTCGACTCAAATGGTGGCAACACAAAGCCATCCATCTGCAAGAAAACAATAATAATACACTCATTCCAAAATCTAGAACTAGCACACAACACACCATACATATGAAACACTAGAATCATATTCACTTATTCACAAATTTTAAGAAAAATGCTAAGTTCTCAGTTTGCCTCAATAATGAGCCTTCACAGTTCAATTGCAGGTGCATCACAATATATGACAATGTATATATGCACAGTAGGTGGAGTTTACTTTATTCAAAAAAGTAAGAAACAAAAAAAATTGCAACTTTTACAAAAATATGAAATACACTGATACTCTGGATGTCAACAAACTGAAAACGAACCCTTAATTTTGGATACCCATAATAACAATAGATGGGTCTAAACCCTAAACCCTATCCCAACTCCTTCCCCAATTTGGGACCTAAAGAATTAAAATTAGTACTTGAAACAGATACACTTTGCCCAAATTATCCACAAGCTCAAATCAATTTATTGGTTCAATAAATTTTACCAGGATTTGGGGGCATTTAACACGTATGGGGAGAGAGAGAGAGTTACAGTCTTACATAGAGAAGGAGGCCATTAGGGCAAGAATGATGGAGATCGAAAATGTGAAGTAGATGAGCAGAAACGTCGGAGAATTTGGGGTGTTGGTCGGGTTTGAGGAGAAGCCAGCTTTGATTTAATCCCTGCGATCTTTGGGTCTTGCTCAAAATATTTCGATCTTCGAACATTAAACGAATCCTCAAGTTCTCCATCGCCCGCCCATGCAACAACAACACTCACCGTCTGTCAACAAAGAGAGAGATAGAGATGGAAAAGGGTTGGGACGTTGGGTGCTCTACAAAGAGCAGAGCTGCCTCGGATTCTAAAACCCTCGGCACATAAACTATACAAGACATAAACCTCTCACGAGTGAAACAGATGGTGTTTTTGGTTTTTAATTTCATTTTCTTTCTCACACCTTATTTGAAAGATTTTCAAGTTGGTAAAGCCCAAGGATGTCCAAAAAAAAGGCTATGCAAATTTTAGGAAAGTTAAAAGGAAAATTAGGACCAACTTTTTTATATTAAAAAAAACCTCATCGAAATGATAAGAAAGGTCAGACAAAAAAAATATATCCATAGAATTAAAACTGTAATAATATAAATTCTAACAAAAAATAAGGACAAAAATAAACTTAATGAAATTTTTTTATTTGGTTACTACCTTAATTACTAAAAAATATATATAAAGTTGAACATAATGTGTTCCTCATTTTAACTTGTGTCAAAAATATATATTATTTTCTTATGAACCCCATAGTGTGTACCTGGAATAGTAATTGTTAACGCCAAGATCTTCTGCTACGTTCCAATCACGTAAGACGTCACGATCTCATCTAATAAACACGATAAACACCACAAAGCTCGAACCGTTCATTCGGAGGATAGCTTCGAGCGTGAGAGTCGATGAACGTGTTCACAAGGTTAACAAAATGGGGATGTAATGCCTAGTGTATTGAGAGAGATGATAATTCTCTGTCATTGTGTGTATGTGATTATGAATGAATCCGCATACACACAATGTGAACCTCCTTTGCTATGATACACTACACGGGACTTGGTTTCTGCGTGCTACTAACCCTCTCGACACTTGTTAATCCCATCCCTCGTCACCATTGGCCAATTTGTAAGATAACGATCGGCCATATCTTTATCATCATCATCAGGTTCAGAACCCAGTGAAGATATTTAAATATATGATGGGTCGACCCACCGATTGGGTCCGAAATCTTAGAAGGACTTAATAAAGATAATAAAGTGACTAGATCCAATAATGTCAACACCCATAGTGAAGACCCAATGGACTAATCGAATATGTAGCCCCGATCCATTCTACCAATAGATAGGAAAATATCACGACCCAACATTGCCCCCTAGTTTTTTATTAAACAGGAGGTTTAATAGGAAACTATAAATGGCATCGGTTCAGGACAAAAGGAATTAATATAAGACCAATGAAGGCCCAAAATACGGCTTACCGAAGCCCATCAGGTGAACATTAAATGACAACATAAATTAAGATTGGAAGTTCATTTAAAGAGCCCGCTCCAAAGAAACATCTGACAATAAATATTTCACCGCCTCTCGAACAACCCAAACCTTCGCCACAAAAAAAAACCATTATCTTCCGAATCTAGGCGAAGGCGTGGCGACACCGATGATCATCGGTTCGGCAATAATTCCATCATGGAACTGATGGGTGAAGGAGTGATATACCAGACTAAAGGAAGTTGAGATTTGACCATCAATCTGAACTAATCGATTAATATTGGTCATCTACAAGTAAACACTTGTCTTCGTGTGTTTCCGCCCCAAATACAAAGAAGCCGAAAAGGATACTGAAGATAATGCCGAAGGGAGAAAGCCATTCTGAAGTCTATGTTTGGCAAAAGGAAAGAAGCAACCTTAACATTGTTCTTCTCAACAATGAATGCCTCCGGAAGGATATCGACAAGGTCAAAGAAGAACTGAAAAGCGACCAAGGCCACTTTCATCGGGTCATCAACGATATAAATGCCGATCTGTCGAGCTAAAGGATCAAAGCATCTGGTACATCGTCGGAAGTTCAAGAAGAGCTCAAAGAGCTTGGACCCTTAGAGATTTGGGTCCGCTTATTTTGAGAAAGACTTTATTAAGGAGATCCAGGCGAGAATCTGAAAAATCCGTAGAAATTTGAACAATAAGATCGTCCATACGTATGCCAAAGGATAAGAAATCTGCCAAGTAAAGGCAAGAAAAAGCTCGGGCCAAGGTAGATCCATCTCTTCTAGACTCTTTAGATGGTGACGATGACAAGGAAGAAGCCTGAAGATGACCTCTCCTTATCTTTAGCTGTAGAACTTTCTGTAAAAATTCTAACTTGTTGTGAACAATTAATATTAAAATATCAACTTCATGCCTTATTACTTCTGAGTGAACATTTCTTGTCAATAATTCAGTATCAATTAATCTGTATGAACTTAACTTAGGACATGAACTAGATAAGGCGTATAACAGTTAATTTATGAAATGAAGTGAACTGAATTTAATGGATAGAATTTAATGAACAGTATTGAATGAACTGAACTCAACACTTGAACAAAATAAAGTAATGTATACTTATCGTTTTCGAAGTGTGAGATCGGTCGTATGTGAGTGGTGGTTCACCGATCCTCCTTGCACCATCAAAATCTTTACTTACCACTCGGGGTAGAACAAGTATATAAGGACATTTGTTTACCACTCGGGGTGAAACAATTATATAAGGACCAAGATATAAGGATCAATTGTGACCATTGATTTACCACCCTAGTAAAATCAATATAGGATCATAAGGACCTTTATGGGCTGCCATTGAATGGCCAGCGAGTCCTACCATACCTCCTTACACCATTATGACCTTAGGACAAATAGGACCAGGATCAATAGTGACCATTGATTTACCACCCTAGTAAAATCAATATAGGATCATAAGGACCTTTATGGGCTGCCATCGAATGGCCAACGAGTCCTACCATACCTCCTTACACCATTGTGACCTTAGGACAAATAGGACCAGGATTAGTAGTGCAAAAGTGAATGTGGATGAGCCACCAAATCATGCATCTTTGACTCCCTGGTTTTTTCATGAATATCCCTGCCGAAGTGCTTTATAGGCCAACAACTTCGGGTCAAATGATCGCCACAGATGTCTTTGTGAATTTCCCGAAGAACATACTCTGCTTCGGATGGAACCAAATGTTTGAGCAATGATGACGAAAAAGGTCCTTCGATAAAGATTCTCATCAATGAGAACAAAGTTGATACTCTTGTAATTGGTTTTCTTTGCCAGCATCTGATCCAAAGGAAAGACGCCATCTGCCATCAAAGTTATAAGTATCTGTAGTGGCCAACTTCGATAATGCATCAGCAACGGAATTGTTATTGTGATCGACCCCTTGATAGCCTGCTGTACTGATGTCCAAAATAGAATATCCATCTGCATGCAATGTCCACGAGCTCTGCTTCTGCTGAAGAACTGCAACGACTTTGTCAGACTCCTCGACTTTTCTTTAACTATTATCAGCTTCAGAAAAGAATTGTCCGACCATAATGTCAACCGACTTTGGAAATATTTACCGAAGTGTTCGAATTTCCAAGAGTGCGGCTTATAGATCTGCTTTGGTGGCGAGTCCTTCGCTGCGGCGAGAACACTCAAGGCAGAGTACCTTTTTTCATTCTCGGGTGAATATATTCTTGAATTGCTCCCTCATCCGTTTGTGCCATAGTCCCGAGAACCCCTAGGATGAGGTATCCTCTTCGGATGCTTAGAAATATAGGTGCATTTTGTGTCTTGAATCAAACTCGATGACGCTTAGGCGGGCATCTCCGAAGAAAAGTATCTACAGTGAGTGTGCCTCGGTGTGGACTCTCGGGAGTGTAATTTACGGATCTACTTGGTGAAACTCCCATCGTGGTGGTGAGGATACTCGAGGCGAATGTCTTATTTGTATTACGAGGTGCATGCTCCACGGATCGATCTCTTCGTCTGCTGCGACCATAATTCAAGACCGATAGGGCGAAATACCCTCTTGGTCAATCGAAAATGGTATTTGGTGTCTTCATCTACTACTGCTTGACCATAATCCAGAAGACCAATAGGGCGGATTACCTCTTGATCGATCGGGAAGATGGCTGTTGGGTCTTCATCTACTCTGCTTCGACCACCATCCCGAAGACCAATAGGGCGGAATACCCTCTTCGGTCAATCAGGAAGATGGCTGTTGGGTCTTCATCTACTCTGCTTCGACCACCATCTTCATCGGTGACCACTTGGTCTTAGGAGTTCTAAAGGGGTGCCTTTACTTGCCTTGGTCGTGATCATGCTCTTTGTCGAACAACAAAGACCAACCATCTTCGAGCTTCATGCATGGATCTCGAACGAGAACCCCGATTGGTGCCATAACTTTCGATGTAGAACAACCGGAAATATTATGATTGATAGCTCAAGAACACTAGAAAAAGCCCTCCTTCTAGCGCCCGATGTTAACGCCAAGATCTTACGCCACGTCCCAATCATGTAAGACTCCACGATCCTCGCACGATAAACACGATAAACACCACAAGCTTGGCGACATTGTTCCGTCGGGGATAGCTTCGAGCGTGAGAGTCGATGGCGTGTTCACAAGGTTAACAAAATGGGGATGTAATGCCTAGTGTATTGAGAGAGATGATAATTCTCTGTTGTGTGTATGTGATTATGAATGAATCCGTACACCTTGTGTAGACCTCCTTTAGCATGATACCTTCTGAGGACACGGTTTCTGTGCCCACTAACCCTCTTGACACTGTTAATCCCATCCCTACGTCCACCATCACCGCCAATCATCCAATCCTTATTAATGCCATGTAAGATAACGATCGGCCCGTATCTTTGTCATCATCATCCGGTTCGAGAACCAGTGAAGATATTTAAATATATGATGGGTCGACCCACCAGATTGGGTCCGATCTTAGAAGGACTTAATAAAGATAATAAAGTGACTAGTTCGATAATGTCAACACCCATAGTGAAGACCCAATGGACTAACTGAATATGTAGGCCCAATCCATTCGGCCCAATAGGAGAAATATCACGACCCAACAGTAATGTATATAATTATTAATTCTTCTATAATTTTTTAAGGTGAAGTGAATAGTACATTGTAATGTTGGAAAATAGAGCAGAATTAGCAAGATGAACAGAAAGTAACCCATGGCCTTTGTTAACGCCAAGATCTTCGCCAACGTCCCAATCACGTAAGACGCCCTGATCCTGCACAGTAAACACGATAAACACCACAAGTTTGAAGGCCGGACCGCCGGGGGATAGCTCAGGCGTGAGAGTTAGTATACGTGTTCACAAGGTTAACAATGGAGGATGTAATGTCTAGTGTCTTGAGAGAGATAATAATCCTCAGTGGTGTGTATGTGTGAATATGAATTTGAACGTGTATGAGAACGTACCTATTTGTGAAGACTTGGTTGATATGTGATACTCTCTTTGCCCAGTTTACCGTGCCACCCACTACCTCCGACCACATTGCCGTGATCGATGGGTCACGCCACCCTGCTGCGGTCCTACTCACTACTACCTTTGGTCACTTTGTTTATGCTTGGTCGGTAATCATTGGATCCCATCCACATTAATGCACGGCGATAATAGCGATCAACCATCATGCTTTTCATCATTACAAGTCAAAGTAATAGATATTAAATTATCCATGGGTTAGTCCAATGAACCAACCTGTGGCGCCCCCAAAATAGGTATACATCACCCATTCGAGTTGTCAATACATGAGTGCGAAACAACTACAACTTTATTATTACAACAAGAAAAAGCGTGAGTTTGAATACAAATATTATCTTCTGAGACAATATCTATACTCAAATAAATCCTCATCACATTTATTGATACATTATTTTACAAAAATGGTGAGGACTACTAAACAACTCTCTCTAGAACCTTCATTCCATACCCCAGGCTAAATACTCGCTTATATTCTCGCCTCCCGAGAAGAAAAAAATGGAACAAAAAGGAAAAGGGTGAGCTCAACTAGCCCAAAGAAGAATATTATGACTAAGATAATATACAACAAATTATCATTAGTCTTCAACAGGGAAAAAAATCTAATAAAATACAATAGACAACAAGTTTTAAATCAATATTCATAGCGGAAATAATAATTCATTAGAAGAGTTAAGTAGAGAATGCAAACTACTATCTTCTATGTATAAATTTAAAAGTTCATCGCTCATCTTTTATCCCCTGTAACATCAATCAATATACATCTGGAATCAAATATTCATCTTTGCACTACTGAGCCAAAGATATTCATCGATTGATCGTGTTCATCTAAACACTGCTCATCTTTGCATACTGCTGGGCCAAAGATATTCATCGAAAATCATTCATCTTTGACTTCTGAGCCAAAGATATTCCATAATATCATCATTTAAGGCGAGGATGATGAAAAATATTTTTAAAAGCGAATCCAAAGAAACAAAATGACAAGGATTAAGGATTAAGGATTCGTACTTTGTTTTATCCACGTCCAAAAATACCTCAAAAATAATCATAGTGGTGTAAAATTCAAGAATGATCAAAACATGGATACAATCAAAGCTAGTATCCGAATAGATATTTTGGACGAAAATAAAATTTTTCATTTTTCGATGAATAATCTTGCATTATTTGAATAATGAATAATGTCATCGATACGTGAATAGTCTTTCAGTATACGTGAATAGTAACTCAGAACACCAAAAGTTCTAAATTTGATAAAAAACTTCGGATCAATATTTTAACATAATGATATTGAAGAAATAATATCATTCTGAAGAAAAATAATATCCCTTACCTTGAAAGATCAAGACTTATATTAAACACCTGGATATAAAGTATGACTTGAACTTGACCGTAGTATAGCAATACTCAAAATACTCACAAGAATACGCTCGATAATATAGAGAGAAAACTTGAGTTTACGGTGTGATTTTCAATTCTAACCTAAGCACCTATTTATAGGAAATTGCTTAGAACACCAAAGCGAAAAATTTAATATAATATTAATAAATTTATATAAATCATACATGAACTTGGAAATTCTGATTTCAGCATATTTTGCAACACATGTGCCCACCAACCAACCACAAAAACGTTTTTTTTATTTTAAACAATTAAAACTTCCAAAAATCAATTATTTCGGAACTCCAGAACTTCAATAATTCACAATAAATAGCTCTTTTTTCAGAAAATTCGAATCTCACGAGTTTTTATAGGAAATTCAATTCTCTACAACTTTGCAGGAGAAAGTTTTTCCAAATTCCAAACAGAAATTGACCGAAATCCATAAACGGGTTATTTTACAGGCTATAATCAATTTTCAGTCAATAAATGGGGTCCACCGACATGTTTAACATGTTTTAAACATTTATTGCAACAAAAATACTCTTCCTCCTCGTATACTCATATATCCCACATTCGTTGTAAAAATATCACCATTATTATATTATTAAAATATAATAATATATTTAAATAATTATTTTATCGAAAAAGATAAAATTTTAATTTTCAACAATTGTCACATTAAAAATTTTCTCCATCTATATCCACATAAAATTAATATTTTCTCATCATATGAATCAATAATTTATTATTCACAAATAATATTACAGAATCACATATTGACAACCGGCGCCTCAGAGGAAAGAGGGCTTTCAATAAAATTTCTCCTCTACTTCGGCATAATTAGGTGACCAAACCTCTCCTTAGGCAGAAACTTTCTAGACATTGCCAATAATGTTATCTAATAATATTATTCAGATAATATGAATTATTGCTTCGATAATGAAAAATATCTTGTGTAATGACAATTATTGAAACAACAACAATATAAAATATCAACGCAAAGAATTATTAAATCAATAAAATCTTGAGCGAAAGAATTATCGTAACCATTATTGAGTAGTGCCTTCTTACGTAAGAATCAATAATTGGTGCAATACTGGTGTCTTCTTGTGTTTTAACCACCGAGTATTTTAACAATATTAATTGATAATAACTACGCCAGTTATTTTTAACAACTTATATTTGTCGTTTTCTTCATCCAATCGCTTTTAGTTATGGGGCCCACACATGGGCTACTGCCATCGCATACGAATATTCCCCGACAAGCATGCGAATATTCCACGACCAAAAACGAATATTCCCCGACAACAATGAATATTTTATAACCACTTGCTTATTTTGAAAATATTTGCGTGTTTTTTACCTTAACTATCCACATTAATCAAATCAACCCTTACTATTTCAAAATAATAAATAGAGAAAATTAAATTTCATTAATAATAAGTTGGGGTCTTACAAACTCGCCCTCCTTCTAGCGCCAATGTTAACGCCAAGATCTTCGCCAACGTCCCAATCACGTAAACACGATAAACACCACAAGCTTGACGGCCGGACCGCCGGGGGATAGCTCAGGCGTGAGAGTCAGTATACGTGTTCACAAGGTTAACAATGGAGGATGTAATGTCTAGTGTCTTGAGAGAGATAATAATCCTCAGTGGTGTGTATGTGTGAATATGAATGTGAACGTGTATGAGAACGTTCCTGTTTGTGAAGACTTGGTTGATATGTGATACTCTCTTTGCCCGGTTTATCGTGCCACCCACTACCTCTGACACAGCCCCCGTGATCTGATGGATCCTGCCGCTTGCCTGCAGTCTACTCACTACCTTTGGTCACTGTTTATGCCGCGTGGTAGTCATGGGATCCCATCTACATTAATGCATGGCGATAATAGCGAACAACCATCATGCTTTTTCATCATTCTGAGTCAAAGTAATAGATATTAAATGATCCAATGGGTTAGTCCAATGAGCCAAATCTTGTCTTATAGGGTTAAATAAAGTAATATGGTGACTAAACCTAATGACTTTCAAGGTTCAATAATGAAGGGCCAATGGATTAATTTAATAGGTAAGCCCAACTTACTCGACCCAAAAAGAAGAAATATCATGACCCAACAGCCTTCATCTAAAGATGGGAAGGGGTTCACTGAAGTAGCCCAGAAAGTACATGGCTTGGGTATGAAATTGGGAATTCATATAACTCAGGGTATAAGTTTACAGGCATTCAATGCAAACACCCCAATCTTAGACACTGCCAAGGTATCAGCCCTCACTGCTATGGAAATTTTCATCTAATATTCACTTTTTCTTTATAGAATCTACTAAATATCGTATATTCATATTCATTTAGCTCGGGGTCAGTAGTGTAAGTCTTAACTCTTAAGTGACTAATAGCATAAAGATACTTACCAAAAACTGCCTCACCTTTGTTTAACTTTTGATCAGGGGGTTGCTTATCAAGATATAGCCTAGGGGTCAAGGATCGGGTTGCGCTTGGATGGAAGAAGGTTTTATGGCTTTAGACACCAAGTTGGGAGCTGGAAAAGCCTTCTTGAGATCACTCTATCAACAGTACGCCAAATGGGGCACTGATTTGGGTATTTCTGATTGAGTTGTAACATTTTTATCACAAGGCTAGGGAATATATATATAGGGAAATGATCCATAGCAAGTATTTGCTATGGATCAAAATTGGGCAAATAGCATCATAACCGTCCATTATATAAATAAAGGGCGTGGATTAAAAATACTTAATTTTAGTTGAACTAGCGTATTGAGAAAATATACTCCACACGAACGCTAGTGCGTCTAGCGGATTACAAAAAAAAATTACGCTGCCCAAAATACCCCCAAGCGTCCCAGTAAATGCAAAACATTTGACAACCAAGTCAAAGGTTGCAAGTTCTCAACAAACAAGTCAAAGGCCAATAACAAACAAGCAGATATGACGTCAATCACAAACAAAGTATATGACGTATTGATTGCATATTGATAAGAGCAACAATCCAATATATATCACATAAAAGTTGGTGGTAACGATCCAATATGCAATCAAATAATAGAAGGAATAAAATATAAATGAAGAAACAAATAATAGAAGAAATAAAATACAAATCAAAATAACTGTTAATTAGCCATGCAATCAATTCCAAATCACAAAAGGAATCAAATTCAAATCAAAAGAAGGAAATAAAATATGGGATAGTTTTCAAGGTAAAATAATAAAACTCACACGAGTAAAAAAAATACAAACCTTATATTATTATTATATTTATTCTTGATAATTTATTTTAAATATCCTAGTCGGGTCTTTGAAGTTATTTTAATATGTGATTTTATGATTATGTAATGACAAAACTTTTTACTTTTGTTTATATAGATTGATTTATCAGCATGATTTTTATTAACTTACAATTTGTTTATTATTTACTTGCAATCTGTTTACGTATGCGTCTGACTCAGGTAATCATTTAGTTGTCAGATTCCCACAAATCCTAAATTTGAGGCATGGTGGTTATATGGCCAAATTATAATTATATTAAGTTTTAAATATCATATTCATTAGGAATTTAAAAAAAAAAAAATCACAACTTAAAACTGACCAAGTAAAACGAGTAAGTGGACATTATCAAGTAGAAATACTCATACTGAGAGTTCCTTTAAATAAAGTAAACTGTAAGCATGAACTTGTGCCATACGGAAAAGAGGGGAAAAAATAAAACAGCCACCGAAGACTCTTTCGGTTGTAACCGGAAAATGATAAATGATAAGTCCATACACATGGAACACACCAAATGTACATTGGGTAAAACAGGATCAAACTGTTTTAGTATCTGAGGAAAGAAGCCCCATCTGCTCTGTCAATTCTTGCAGCTGAGTTTTTGACCATTTATTTTCCAACAGCTTCGCTTCATTCGTCTGTGTAGGATCTTCCAATGGAGTAGAGTCCATATCCTCACTGTAGGTATTCCTAACAATTCAAAACTATTGCAGGTCAGATATCTGAGCACCTATACCAACCTCAGTAAAGAACAAAAAAAATGGAATGAAACAAAATAGACAAAACAGCAAAGCAAAAAACTAACACACTCCCTCTCAATTACTTTCAAAAACATATGTGCCATCTTTTCTTGCAGAAAACTGCTTCATAATGGATTCCAACCAATATTACATACAAAACTAAAGCAATTAGTAATCTTATCTTCATGTGCTTCTACCTGTAAATGTCATTCAGTCAGTCGCAGGGCAAAAGGTTATCGCAGTTGAACAAGTAGCGTACAAGGGTTTAGTAATCGCAGATCACAGTTGGCTAAGTCGCAGGGAAGAGGTGATCACATGGAGTGGTAGCGTACGAGGGTTTAGTAATCGCAGATCACAGTCGACTAATTCGCAGGGAAGAGGGCTTCACATGGAGTGGTAGCGAACGAGGGTTTAGTAATTCTAGCGAACGAGGGTTTAGTAATTCTCGATAAACAGAAGAGGGCTTCACATAGATTAGAGATACGCCTTAGTTCAACTAGCGTAAGGAAATTAAGTATATGATATTTATATAATGTTTTTACATTCTTTGGGGACTATAGCAAATTATTGATATATATATATATATATATATATATATATATATATATATATATATATATAAAAATGGGTATGTAATTTTTTTTGTAATCCGCTAGACGTAAACTAAAAAAACGTTAAGGTCGTGAAAGTATATTTTCTCTCTCTCCGCGCTAGTTCAATCTAGCGTAAATTAAGTATTTTTAATCCACACCATTTATTTATATAATGGGCCAAAATTAGATGATACTATTAGGCCTTTAATTTTTGTGATGATTTGTTTAGGAGTGTTATATTTGAGAATGAGTTGTTATTTGATGGATCATTTCCCATATATATATATATATATATATATATATATATATATATATATATATATTTTGTTTGATAACGACTTTTAAAATTGTGTTCATGGGTTTGACAACTTTTATGTACTACACAATACACAATATCTCGCTTATACATCATCTGCTAGCTTCGCCAAATATTGTTTTATTTTTCGTGTCAAGAATAACAATATTAGAAAGTTGCTACTAATTTTTATTTGTGCATTCCACATTTTATATAAAGGAGACAAGTATTCTTAAATTTGTTTGGTACTAGATAAAGATAAGCTATAACTAACTAGATAAACTTGATTTGAAATCATTTTTTATTGTTGAAAGATTATTGAATGTAGTTGTTGTTGGGTGGATTTGAATGAACATAAGCTCAATAACAAGAAGAAGGAAAGGTGGCAAGATGAAAAAAAGAATTTTCGTTGGAAAATCCAAGTAAACCCAAAATGGAGACAAGTATTCTTAAATTTGCTTGGTACTTTAACTATTAATGTGAGACATTATTGTCAAAGTGTATTTCGAGTGTCAATATCATCATCCTTTTCCGGAGGGAGGTAGACAATATATGGGATGGAAGTCTTTATCCATTGCTTCAATAATTGGATATACGAATTGCTTGCATAACAAAAGCCCATACACGTATGAAGATCCTAGTAAATGGGTAATATGACCATACACATGAAGGTTTATTACACAAAAAGAATTTGTTTGTAATTTATTTATTTTAAAAATATTTTAAAATACCTTCTGTAATTGGTTTTAGTGGTTTTTGAAGGGCCAATACCTTCTCAAGCATTTACGTTTTGAAGCAATTTAACTCAAGTATAAGCTCTCGATTGGTGTCTTATTTCCTTCTTAAGTATAAGCTCTCTCGCTTTATTTATGGGTAGAGACCTTAGCTTTAACAAAATTCGGAAGGGGAGATACCAAAAGATCTTGAAAGCCTATCAAATCAAGACTATTTAAGCAATCAAAATTAAGAAGATGTTTTTAACTTGTGTAGAATTCTTTCAGTTGTTTGATATACATTTGTCATAATGTATCCAAGTGTGATGTCACACAATAGATGTCACACATAATGTATCCAAGTTTTGTTGGCTCTAATGCTCATTTGGGGAAAATCTTTTAGAGATTTTGTTTTGTTTATAATGGACTTTGTCTTTGTATATGGCTGCAAACCATCTTGGTGTATTCTAGATTTCCGCGCTTACAGCCAATGTAATGAATTTTGTGCTAAGGATTGTCAAATACAAACTCCGGTTACACAATAAAAAGTTCAAGAAAGCTCTATTTGAAGACTAATATTTTAGGGTAGCGTCATTTCTTTAGCATATAATATTACCTTTAGGAATTGTATTCTTCTCGAAGGCCTTATTTTTGCAGTTTGTAATTGATTCTTTGAAGGATATTCATAATTATTATAGATAAAGAGGTATATTGGAATAAGTGCAAATTCTTGATCAAAGTTGCAAAGATATGAAACATAAGCAATGACTAAAAAGTACTATGTTTACCACGATTTCAAATTGGCGAACAAAGCTGCTTTGAATTAAACTTAAGGGTCAAATCATAGAAAATTTAGTAAAACAGATAAAATACCAGGGACCCAGTGATGATTTATCTCCACATTAACAAGAAAAAAGATAATTTTCTAACAAAATAATAAAACCCAAAAAAAAAATGACCTTTCTTAAGCTGGAATCTTGAAGCATAACCTTTGACTTGAAATTCACAAAAGGCAAGCAGATGCATCTTTTTCGAAAAGGCAAGCAAAGGCAACAAAAATTCACAAAGCCAAATTATGTTTTAGTTTTGTTTTGCATATTATTGGAAGCGCAATCAAACGTATGGGTATCTTAACGAGTTGAGAACTCATGAATTTATGAAACTCAAATGCCAATGAATATTTCTTATTTAAACGGATAAAATACTGAAATTATATCAAAAAAAAAGCGAAGAGAAATTGAAACATGATTACTTTTAATATAGGGTATATGGTATCAAATAAAATCCTTATGAATACATGCAAAGAACTTCCTCATGGTACCTGAGTTAACAATTCATTATCAATCTTACTAGCTTCGCTTTTGCTATAATTCCTCTTGACACATTCAAATATCTTACACACCAAAATCTGATTCGAACGCAAAAAGCGAAAAGCGGAGACAATGATCGGTACGGTACACAACTTCTTTACTAAAATTTATACTAGGGGAATAACTAACAATTAGCAATAAAAAAAACAAGAAAATATAAATAACATAAACTACTTAATTAAGCGATTGAGTCTAAGTGTCCTATGGATGCCAATATTATGAATAGTTTATTAGAAAGTTCCTTGATCTTGGTAAGAAATAAAGTGACAAGTTAACAAATAAATGAAATTAAATTTTTTTCACAACTTAAGCCTTATGAAAAGTTGAAAACCAACTTAAGATCTTGCATTTGGATCCACTCTAACTACCTCAAGTAAAATGAAATTGAGCAAAGTAAAAATACTAATATTCAAATATAGCGCCACCTGAACTACTAAAGAAATATGAATTCCAATATTATTAATAAGATTTCAACGATACGTAATTAAAAATAATCGATTAATCATTTAAATGTGTATCAAAAGAATACAAAAGTTTGGCCCTATTACTAAGCTGTACGATCAGTAAGGCACAAACATCACATAGTTTAAATTGACAAAGTCCACATCAGCCATAAATCTTTCCGCTACAACATCTCAATTACCCCTCGAGGTGAGCTTGAAATTAATAAACTCAATTAAGCTTACTTAATGTCTCACGACAAATTAAAATTATTCGAAGATTCAAACATTGACTAACCACATTGATAGCAAGCATTTGACCATGCTTTTCTTCGTTTTCTTGAATTTCTTGAAATACCTTCTTAACACTGAATAAAAATTTTCTGATGTATGATTAAAAAAATCCTTAAAAAGTCATAAAATTGGATACGTCTCATTTGATTTATCTTTATCTATTTTACGCCATTATTATAAGTATTCTCTCTTTTTTCTTTCAATGTCCCAAAATTTCAATACTTTATTTGGGTTTATCCTCATTGTTCGGTAATTTGACTCTTATCTTGATTATATATAATTTTCTCATTAGGTAGGAATTTTTTATTTTATGTTATTTCTACTGCATAATCTCCATTTGGGTTTATGGATTTCTAAAATTCTTTTTTCATCTTGCCACCTTGGTTTCTTCTTTTATCAATCTTATGTTCATTAAATCGAACTTGTGTACTACGTTTGATAATCTTTCAACAATAAAAATGATTTCCGTCGAACTATCAGTTAGTTATAGCTTATGCACTCTAGTACAGCAATTTAAGAATACTTGTCTCCTTATATAAAAATGTGGAATGCCAGTAAAATTAGTGGCAACTTTCTAATATTATTCTTGACACAAAAAATTTTTTTAAACCTCTCTTAACTAGGAGGAGGCTCATTAGCATCATTCTTTTAAATCTAATAAAAGCGAATCAAAATGGCCTACATAATCAAACTCTCGATACACCCTAAATATAGATCCACAAAACTAACAACATTGGCGAAGCTATATGATGTATGGCGAGCATGTATGACTGTATTGTGTTACATAAAAGTTAATCAAAACCATGAACCACAATTTTAAGAAAGTTATCAATCATAATCAAAAATAAATCTACGAAACAATTTATAACAAAAAAAAATCAACAAAAACTAGTAAAAAGCAAATGAAAAGATAGTGATTAATAAATAATATTAATGACTGAATGATAAGAAAGCAGCAGAAATCACGAGGAGAAGAATAGAGGGGGATCGGGAATATTTTTTATAGAAAGTGAAATTAAGTTTCTCATCAAATAACAACTCATGAAAGTCAATATAAACTCCTCAACAAGAAAACAAATGTACTCTGCTTTCTATTTTTAACACCACCCAGTATAACTTAGAACAATATTCGTAAATCAAAAAGTTTCACAAAAAACAAATTTCATCTTTGGGTTTGGCCTTAAGAAATTATTAACCCTCCAATTTTATTAATAAAATATAAAACAAAAGACCTAATTGACACTTTTGTAAGAAAAATAATCTACTCACATCTAATTTATCCTTGCAATAATATAGTTTATCAAGGAGATAAACTGAAGGAGATACGAGCCGAGCAGCGAGGATGAAAATGTCGAGATAGTGCAAACACGAAGAAATGGGTTAGATGAATGAAGCATATGAGATGGGAAGAGCACGAAAGATGGAAGTCCAGAGAGCCAGAGAAGAAATTGGCAGGATGGGTTCTTTGCTATCGTACCTTGAGGAAATAGTAATACTAATCAAAAAATGGTTTTGGTGACGATGTAAAGGTAATCTTACCTGTAAATACATATAATAAATGTCTCACTTCAATATATATATATTTGGACCATCGCTTTCTTCATTTTCTTCAAAGTTGCAGAAATAGTTCATCTAGCACTTCATGACAATTCCCTGTTCCTTTCCACGTTGAAACATGATTGTGTATTTGGTTAAGACTTGGATGTAGATGAGATAACCTATGTATCAGATGTAAGTACGCAGAGCTCTCTTTTGCCATTTCTTGTGGGGGAAAATGATAAATGAAACACCCCTGTATTTTTTTGTGTATAGTTTCCTTATGTTACTGCTGGTTCAAAGAATATCACAAAAGCTAATGCAGCCCGGCCAAAAGGAAGTCCAAGCGCAACAGGTGCAGTAGAAACAAAAACAATTTTCTTCCGTCTCACACTCACTAGTTGCACTGAAATGATACGTGACCGATAATTTTTGCAGACGATCTTGATTCTGGAGCAGTCATGTCTTGGGTTGCAACAGGAAGAAAAGGTTATTTTCCAAGAAATTTCATGTCTTGTGTTATTCAAACAAACTTTAGGTGATTAATTTTTGTTTTGATTTGGTTTTTAAATCTTCTGGGGAAGTCTATATATGTAAGTTTTTTCAATCTAAATGAAGAGAGGATGACAATATCATCAGATTTGGGTAACGTATTTCCTGGTAAAGACTGGAGTAATGTTTCATGTACACCTGAAGAAGTATGGAGCAATACAAAGTTGGGAATGCTAGAGAAATCAATAGCATTTCCTGTAGAACTGCTCTATTTGTCTTGAGTTGTCAATAGTGTGCTTCATAAACTAAAAAGAGTGATTCTGGGCGACTGTATACGGGGACCGGAATTGGCGACAGGTCCAATTTTTTTTATTTTTATTTTTACTTTTTTTAAAAAAAAACTATCTCCCAAATAATTTATAAGATTTACTGGAACTGGAATTTTTACAGAAAAAAGTGTTTTGGATGTCATTTGGATACATCCAAAACATTTTTTTCTCTAAAAATTCCACTTCCAATAAATCTTATAAATTATTGAGAATAGATTAAAATAAATAAAAAAAAAAAAATAAAAAAAATTAGACAGGTCGGCGATTCCTATTCCCACATACACGGTCCCCTAGACTTTTCAACTAAAAAGAATTGCCACCTAAATATGTAAATAGTAAGATCCTTGGAGCTTTTTTTTATTTGTGCTACCTACAAGATATATATATATATATATATATATATATATATATATATATATATATATTATGAGAATTTTGATTTTATCAATAAAGATTTAAATTTTATCGAAATAATTTTTTTAATATTATGGTGTGAATTTAAGATAATATTATAGTTATGGGTAGTATTTATAAATTTTGCAAAAGTATGTAAGTTGTTATAAAATATTAGTTTGGTGGGGAATATTCTTTTTGTCGGGGAATATTAAATGCGACGGCTCAATCATTAGTGGACCCCTGGCGGAAGTATTGTCGTAGTTAGAAAAGCGACAAAATTATCTTTCTATAAAAATAACGGCAGAGGAGTTACTGTTAAAAGCTGTTGAACTACCCAGGTAGTAAAAGTAATATCGATGTCTGGCGTGGTTGTATAGTAGCATACGATATTGATTATTGATGCTTTACGTGAGAAGTCACCGGTATGTTCAATTATTCTTTATAGTAATTCTTTGTCGTCATATCTCTTATATTATTGATTCAATTATTGTCACGTTATTATCGTATAATATGTTATAGTATTAAATCAATAATTGAGGCGACAAGTTATAAATGATTAATAATTGTTGAAAAATTAAATATGTGTTGATTAAAAATAAAATGATTTGTGGTAATATTTATTCAATCCTTGATGTATATAAAGAGTGCATTATGAGACATTTGTGGTAAGTTTGATTATTTTATGGGGGGCCCATATGTTATCATCTAAGAGTCTCTTCGAATAGTAATTACTTTATTGATAGTAATTACCTTTGTGAATAGTAATTATCTTCGTCGATAGTAATTACCTTCGTCGAATAGTAATTACCTTTGTGAATAGTAATTACCTTCGTCGATAGTAATTACCTTTACCAAAGGCGTCGAACTACTTGTCGTTTCACATTCTGAGGCCGAACCACTTGTCGTTTCACATTACTGAGGTCCGAACCACTTGTCGTTTCACATTACTGGCGTCGAACCACTTTTTTTTTCACATCACTAAATCGTCCGAGCCACTTGCCTTTTCACGTGGCGGTCTTAAGCTAGAAATTTTCTATAAATAGAGGCCTAGTGCTTCATTATTTTCACGGATTCAATTTGAAACTCTAGAGAGAAACTATAGAGAGAAAGAAGAAAAAATATTCTATACTTCACCTTGCCAATATTCGGTTCTTCTAAGGTAGGGAATATTATTTGTTGTACCGTAAAGGGTGTTATTCTTTCTTATTCACATGAAGAGAACTGTTGTTATTCCATTGCTTATTATTACATTGGAATAACTTTTGTATCTGTGCCATTTTACCTATACTTGGTGACATTCTTATTATTACATTGGAACATCACATGCATGCGTTTTTTACACTTGGGACACAGTTCCATTCTTTATTATTATTATTCATTGGAACATCACATGCGTGTGTTTTACACCTACTGGTTCCATTCTTTATTATTATACATTTGGAACATCCTCATGCATGTGTTTTTTACACCGACTGGTTCCGCTCTTTATTATTATTACGTTGGAACATCCCATGCATGCGTTTTTTCGCCGGGACTTCGTTCCGTTATTTATTATTACTGTTGAATAACTTTTGCTGTCTTGGCCTATCGCATGCACGGTGATTTCTTTTGTTATTCCATTCTTTATTATACCTAGTTGGTTAAAACTTTGACTTCTATACTCCATGAAATTAGTAGAATATCCTTGATATTTGCGTTTCATCCAAAGATCTTTTCATGGAAATATTCTTCCGATCATTCTTGAATTTTACTCTACAAAAGCAAGTATCATTTTGACAATTTGGGCGTTAATAATTCTGGATAAAATAATTCTTGAACTTGTTTTATTGAATTATTATGTCATTGTCATCATCCTCATGTTATATTATGTTATCTTGAACTACGTGTATAGATGAACTTAGTATGATTATGACCGAGGATCATTCGGTATAATCATGGCTTGTTATAAATGGTGTGATAAAAGTCCTCGATGGCACATGTAATGCGTTGATGGATAGTTTTGGTATGATTATGACCGGGGTGATTCGGTATAGTCATGACCATTGATAATTTGATGAATATCCTTGGTAGTAGTGCGGGGGTGATTCGATGATGTGGATTATTTATTAAAGTTGAGTCTCGGCTATAACGGTGATTGTGGCGCCCCCAAAATAGGTATACATCACCTATTCGAGTTGTCGATACATAGTATGCGAAACAACTACAACTTTATTATTACAACAAGAAAAGCGTGAGTTTGAATACAAATATTATCTTCTAGACAATATATATACTCAAATAAATCCTCATCACATTTATTGATACATTATTTTACAAAATGGTGAGGACTACTAAACAATTCTTTCTAAAAC
Organism: Panax quinquefolius; assembly: GCA_020205615.1. NCBI lineage: Eukaryota > Viridiplantae > Streptophyta > Magnoliopsida > Apiales > Araliaceae > Panax > Panax quinquefolius. Next base: position 134,924,118 of record CM035171.1, on the reverse strand, counting down.
CTTCATTCCATACCCAGGCTAATTACTCGCTTATATTCTAGCCTCACGAGAAGAAAAATGGAACAAAAAGAAAAGGGTGAGCTCAACTAGCCCGGTAAAAAGAATATTATGACTAAGATAATATACAACAAATTACCGTTAGTCTTCAACGAGGAAAAATCTAATAGAATACAATAGACAACAAATTTTAAATCAATATTACAGATGAAATAATAATTCATTAGAAGAGTTAAGTAGAGAATGCAAACTATTATCTTCATGTATGAATTTAAAAGTTCATCGTCTATCTTTTATCCTGTAACATCAATCGATATACATACGGAATCAAATATTCATCTTTTACTACTGAGCCAAAGATATTCATCGATTAATCGTGTTCATCTAAACACTGTTCATCTTTGCACTACTGACGAAAGATATTCTTGAAAATCATTCATCTTTTACACTTTCTGGCCAAAGATATTCAATAATATCATCATTTAAGGTGAGGATGATGAAAATATTTTTTAAAAAGCGAATCGATTGAAACAAAATGACAAGGATTAAGGATTAAGGATTAGTACTTTGTTTTATCCATGTCCAAAAATACCTCAAAAATAATCATAGTGGTGTAAAATTCAAGAATGATCAAAACATGGATCTGATCAAAGCTAGTATCCGGAATAGATATTTTGGACAAAAAGAAGAAATTTTATTTTTTAATTGAATAGTCTTGTATATCGTGAATAGTCTTAGTATCGTGAATAGTAACTCAGACACCAAAAGATAGAAATTTCCAAAAAAAAATCTTCACGCTTCATGAATAGTATTCGTGAATAGTAACTCGTGAATAGTAACTTCGTGAATAGTAACTTCGTGAATAGTAACTCATGAATAGTAACTCATGAATAGTAACCCAACATGAAAAAGTTCCAAATTTGATAAAAAATTCAACCAATATTTGACATAATGATATTGAAGAAATAATATCATTTGAGAAAAAATAACATCCACCCTCGAAAGATTAGTACTTACTAATGGAATCTAGGGTATAGTCTTTGAAGCTTGAACTTGCACAGTCTAACAATACTCAAAGTATACTCAAAATACTCACAAGAATAAGCTCGATAATATAGAGAAAAACTTGATTTACGGTGTGATTTTCAATTCTAACCTAAGCACCTTATTTATAGGAAATTCTTTAGAACACACAAAGCGAAAAATTTAATAAATTAATAATATAATTATATAAATTTCCCTCGCATGCCTAGAATCTGATTTCAGCCATCAAACACATGCCACATTCTAGAAAAAGTAAGAAAAAACGTTTTTCTAATTTAAAATAATTTAAACTTCCAAAATCAATTATTTGAACTTGAACTTCAATAATTCATAATAAATAGCCCTTTTCATCAGAAAATTCGAATCTCGCGAGTTTTTATAGGAAATTCAATTCTCTACAACTTTGCGGAAGAAAGTTTTCCAAATTCTAAATAGAAATTGGCCAAAAATCCACAAGCAGGCGATTTTACAAAACTATAATCAAATTTCGATCGATAAATGGGGTCCATGACATGTTTAACATGTTTTAAACATTTATTGCAACAAAAAAATACTCTTCCTCCTTGTATACTCATATATCCCACATTCGTTGTAAAAATATCACCATTATTATATTATTAAAATATAATAATACCTTTAAATAATTATTTTATCGAAAAAGATAAAATTTTAATTTTCAACAATTGTCACATTAAAATTTTCTCCATCTATATCCACATAAAATCAATATTTTCCTCATCATATGAATCAATAATTAATTATTCACAAATAATATTATGAGAATCACAATATTGACAGGCGAGTTCAGGAAAGAGGGGCTTTCGATAAAATTTCTCCTTCTTGGTAGCATTGATTAGGTGACCAAACCTCTCCTTAGACGAACTTTCTAGACATTGCCAATAATGTTATCTAATAATATTATTCGGATAATATGAATTATTGCTTCGATAATGAAAAATACGTGTAATGACAATTATTGAAACAACGACAATATAAAATATCAACGCGACAATTATTAAATTAATAAAATAAAATCTTTGATCGATAATTACTTAACCATTATTGAGTAGTGCCTTCTTACGTAAGAATCAATAATTGGTGCAATCTGGTGTCTTCTTGTGTTTTAACCACCAAGAGGATTTTAACAACGATATTAGCAGTATAACAACTTCTAGGTTATTTTTTTAACAACTTATATTTGTCGTTTTCTTCATCCATAAACTTTTCAGTTATGGGGCCCACATATGGGCTGGCAGTGGTCGTGCGAATATTCCCCAACAATGATCACGAATATTCCACGACCAAAGCGAATATTCCTCGACAACAATGATGAATATTTTATAACCACTTGCTTATTTTGAAATATTTGCGTATTTTACCCCTAACTATCCACATTAATCAAATCAACCCTTACTATTTCAAAATAATAAATAGAAAAATTAAATTTCATTAATAATAAGTTGGGGTCTTCTGACCTCCCTCCTTATGAAATTTAGTCCTCGAAATTGGTGTCGTACACAGTGTTTGAAAAGGTGAGGATACCTCGCTTTCATTTCGTTTCAATTCCCGGTCATTTCCTCTATAGCATGATTCCTCCACAAAACTTTAACTTGTGGTATGACCTTTCTTGGCGTAGGACATGCTCCTTCCTATCCAAATCTTGGCGGTTACCTCTCCTCATACGTTAAGTCTTGGCTATCTCGTCCGGTTCTAACTCTATAACGTGGTTGGGTCTTTCACATATTTACGAAATGCGGATATGTGAAACACATTATGAACACGAGACATACTCGGAGGTAACGCGAGTCTATAGGCTACATTTCCTACTACTCGGTCAAGAATTTGAAATGGACCATAAATCGTGGATTGAGCTTTCCTCTCTTCCCAAATCTTGTAACTCCGCTTCCATGGAAAGCAACTCGCAATAATACATGATCCCCTACACTAAATTCCCGTCCTTTCGATGAAGATCCGCATAACTCTTTTGTCGATCTTGTGCCGGTTTGTATCGTTGTCGAATCATTTGGATCTTTTACGTGATCATACGTACTAACTCGGGTCCCAACAATGTTGCTTCACCCACCTCGTCCCAACATCTTTGGAGGCGACACTTTCGTCCATATAATGCTTCAAATGGAGCCACACCTATACTTGCACGATAAGCTTTTGTTGTAGGAGAATTCCACCAATGGTAAATACTTATCCCAAGCGCCCTTGAAGTCTAGGACACGAGTCTTAATAAATCTTGAAGAGTTTGAATAGTCCTTTACGATTGTCAAAATCCATTTTGAGGATGGTATGCGAAGCCCAATCGTAAATCCGTGCCCATAGCTTTTGCAAGCTAACCCAAAATCTTGAAGTGAATCTTGGGTCACGATCCGAAACTATGGATACAGGCATGCCATGCAACCTCACAATCTCATTCACGTCATACTAGCTGTGAGGCGTTCAAGTGAATAAGTCTCCGTGTCGGCAAGAAATGAAGCGGAGACTTGGTTAATCTATCAACAATAACCCAAATAACATTGATGCCTTAGAAATCGTAGGAAGACCCGTAACTTGAAATCCATGGTAATGTGTTCCCACTTCCATTTGAATCTCAGTGGTTGCAACGGACCCTTAGGTACTAGATGCTCCGCCTTTACGTTGACAAGTTAAACACATTGAGATAAACTTTGCAATCTCTCTCTTCGTATTGTTCCACCAAAATGTATGTCGAAGATCACGATACATTTTGGTACTTCCAGAGATGGATTGCAAATGGTGTATTATGTACCTCCATCATAATCTTGTACTTCAAATCGAGTCGTTAGGAACACAAAGTCTAGAGTGGACTCAAGTATTCCTTCTTCATCAATTCTCGCTTCCGGAATAGCTCCTTCTTGTACTTTCTTTTTCATCGCGCATCGACTCACGGGTTGGTGGCTTGAACAACCTTAACTTTTTCTATTAAAGTTGGCTCTGTCGTATACTTGACATCATCGCTTTCGTTCTGCATATGATCTTCTACTCAACGCGTCGGCTTTACCACGTTCGCTTTTCGAGGATGGTATTGAATAGTGTGGTGGTAGTCTTTCAATAGCTCGAGCCAGCGTCATTTGCCGCGTGTTGAGTTCTTTTTAGTGAAGAAATATTTAAGGCTTTTATGGTGCGAATATATCTCCACTTTCTCCCCATATAGATAGTGCCTCCATATCTTTAAGCGGCAATTTGCTATGACTCTAGATCATGAGTAGGATAATTCCTCTCATACTCTTTAAGTTGTCATGAGGCATAGGCTATGACTTTCCCACGTTGCGTGAGAACACATCCTAACCCTTTGCACGAAGCATCGTTTGTAGATAACAAATCCATCAAGACGGATGGTATTGTTAGAACAGTCTTAGAAATGAGTCTCCTCTTGAGCTCTTGGAAACTCTTCTCGCATTCTTCGCTCCAAACGAATTTTATATCTTTCAGGAGTTAAGCGAGTTAATGGAGTAGCGATTAGAAAACCCTTCCACGAATCTCCGATAATAACCAATTAAGCCCAAAAAGCTACGTCTTGATCCGCAAACTTGGTTGCTCCCACTTTGTATTGCTTCAATCTTGGCGGGGATCAGCGGATACTCCATGTTTTGACACCGTGCCCAAGAATGCTACTTCCTCGAGCGAACTCGCATTTCTTCAATTTGGCATATAGTTTGTTTTCACGAAGCCTTTGGAGTACCCGACTTCAAATGGTGCTCATGATCTTCACGACTTTTGGAATATATAAGGATGTCATCAATAAAAACTGACAACAAAGCGATCCAAATATTCCTTGAATACTCGGTTCATCATATCCATGAAAGCCATGGGAGCATTAGTTAGTCAAAAAGACATGGTAAGAATTCATAATGCCGTCTCTGGGGAGTTACTAAAGGCGGTCTTTGGAATATCCTCGATTCTAATCTTGGTGATGATATCGAGCGAAGATCGATTTTTGAAAAGAATTGTGCCCCTTAATTGGGTCAAACAAGTCATCAATACGAGGTAGAGATACCTATTCTTGATGGTGACATGGTTCAATTCCGATAGTCGTCTGAAAATCGCATACTCGTCTTTCTTCTTTCTGAAATAAAGCAGGAGCACCCCGAGGAGATGTCTTAGGGCGAGATGAAGCCGATGTCCAACAATTCACATAGTTGGACCTTTAACTCTGAAGTTCAATAGGAGCCATTCGATATGGGGTTTTAGAAATGGGCTTTGTACCAGGGTTCAAGATCAATAAAGAATTCAACTTCACGTTACGGGGTGGGCAGGAAGTTCTTGAAAATCGTCGGAAAAGTCGATAACAACGGGAATATTATTCAAATTTGGCGTGTCTTTATTCAAATCCATAACATGGGCTAAGAAAGCTTGACATCCGTTTTTCAATAAGCGAATAGCTTTATGATTAGATATGATGGTGATTGATTTTAATGGTTTAGTTGCTTGAATTAAATCTGACGAGGTTGGTTAGGAATATGAAAACTAACAACCTTACGAAAACAATCAATTTTGGCATGATGAGTAGTTAACGATCAATCCCAAAATCACATCAAAAGCAAGTATCTTTAAAGAGATAAGGTCAACGGGTAAGGTGATGGTGCCAACTTGAATCAAACAAGATTTATAAGCGATGGATGTGATGAAAGTTTCTCTAACGGAGTTTCCACGAGATAGGTCAAAGTCTAATTTCTCTCGGAGTCGAGTTTAAGCGTTGAGCACATGCGGAGAGATAAATGAATGGGTATGCCGGTATCAAGTAAGGTATAAACTTAGCAAAAATTTATAAATAAGCTTACCGTGATCACCTCGTTTGGGTTCCTCGCATTATGACGATCCTGACAAACGCTCTTCCGAATCGTTGACTTTGACTTTTACAGGACGATCTTTTGAGTCACCGTCCCCATTGAACTAGGTTTTATTTCTTTGTCTGATCTCGGCGATATGTCCTTCCTTTCCACAATTATAGCATACCTTGAGCTGTTGTGGGCGGTTTGGTGATATGTCCCTCTTTTCGCATTTGTAACATATGACCGGTGGTCGTTCTCCTCCACTTAGAACCGATTCTTTGCCAAACCTTTGTCGTCTTCACATAGTCATTATTAAATCTCCTCTTTTTAAAATCTCCTCTGACTCGCTTCTTCTATTTTCATGGCCATGATTACCACGAGAGTGGTTACCATTTTTGTCCGTCTGTTTCTTTCTCCGCCGTGGTTATCATTATTACATTGATTGCTTATCTACGAGTGCGATCCACGGTTGTGGTCCCTCGAGTTGATCGTACTCGTTATCTCGCTCTAATAATTGAGCCTGTTTACAACATCTGAATAGAGAAAATTTATGAGAAATGAGATCTTGGCGTATCTTAGGGTTTCAAACCTCTAAGAAACATCCGCGTCATCGTTCCTCATTCTCCACCAAATGAGGTGCAAACACAGGATAACTCTGCAAACTTTGCCTCGTCTTGAGACACTTCGTCATGTTGTTACGCTCGGTCTAATAAACTCCACTTCCTTCATATAATGAACACTTTCGGAAAGTATTTGTCATTAAATAGTTCTGAAACGTCTCCCAAGACATCTTTGAGTGCGGTTTGGATGGAGTGCAACCACAGACTCCCACTATAGTCTGCCTCGCCACGGAACATAAAGGTGGCGAATGGAACCTTCTGTTCCTCCGTGCATCCCAAGACATCGAATATCTTGGTAATTTGCTTGACCCATGTTTCCGCCATGATCGGATCTGGATTTCCCTTAAATTCTGGTGGTCCCAACTCTTTGAACTACTTGGCTATGACAACCCATGAATTGCTATCATTTCCTCTGTATTTTGAACACGAGTCTCCTCGTGCGATTTTGCATGAATCGCAAAAAGCTTCTAAACATCCCTCGTTCATCATCTGCTTTCGGTGGTGTTGTTCTGGGAGGAACATTGCCGACTGTTGCGCGTTCTCCTCGTTGGTGAGTACAAGCGTCTCCACGGTCTCATTTCCATTGTTAATATTCTCGATCGACATTCTCAAATCTTGTCATAAAACAAGGGTTAATTAAGGAAATCAATATATCACATAATATCCTTTTATCTTGACCAACTAAAAAATAAGCTTAGGTAGGACACCTTAGCGAAGGATTTACTCGTCTCTCCCTCCTAGTTCTATTCCCCAGATCTCATGGAGATCATATCCTAAGCTACGATACCAATTGTGGCGCCCCCAAAATAGGTATACATCACCCATTACGGTTGTCAATATACGTGATGCGAGAAATAACTACAACTTTATTATTACAACAATAAAAGCTATGAGTTTGAATACAAATATTATCTTACAGACAATATCTATACTCAAATAAATCCTCATCACATTTATTGATACATTATTTTACAAAAATGGTGAGGACTACTAAACAATTCTTTCTAAAACCTTCATTCCATACCCCAGACTAAGTACTCGCTATATTCTCGCCTCACGAGAAGAAAAATGGAACAAAAAGGAAAAGGTGAGCTCAACTAGCCCGATAAAGAATATTATGACTAAGATAATATACAACAAATTACCGTTAGTCTTGACGAGGAAAAATCTAATAGAATACAATAGACAACAAATTTTAAATCAATATTAGCATGAAATAATAATTCATTAGAAGAGTTAAGTAGAGAATGCAAACTACTATCTTCATGTATGAATTTAAAAGTTCATCGTCTATCTTTTATCCTGTAACATCAATCAATATACATACGGAATCAAATATTCATCTTTGCTACTACAGCCAAAGATATTCATCGATTATTCATGTTCATCTAAACACTGTTCATCTTTGCACTTTCTGACCAAAGATATTCTTCAAATTATTCATCTTTTGCACTACGGGCCAAAGATATTCAATAATATCATCATTTAAGGCGAGGATGATGAAAAATATTTTAAAGAAAGCGAATCCGATTGAAACAAAATGACAAGGATTAAGGATTAAGGATTAAGGTACTTTGTTTTATCCATGTCCAAAAATACCTCAAAAATAATCATAGTGGTGTAAAATTCAAGAATGATCAAAACATGGATCTGATCAAAGCTAGTATCCGAATAGATATTTTGGACAAAAGAAGAAAATTTTATTTTTGAATAGTTGAATATAGTCTCTGTGTATCGTGAATAGTAACTCGACACCAAAAGATAGAAATTTCCAAAAAATATCTTCACGCTTAATGAATAGTACTTTGAATAGTAACTTGAATAGTAAATCATGAATAGTAACTCGTGAATAGTAACTCATAATTAGTAACTCATGAATAATAGTAACCCCACATGAAAAAGTTCCAAATTTGATAAAAATTTCAACCATATTTCAACGTAATGATATTGAAGAAATAATATCATTTGAGAAAAAATAACATCCACTTACCTCGAAAGATTAGTACTTAAATTTGGAATCTAAGATATAGTCTTTGAAGGAACTTTACTGGTTTAACAATACTCAAAGTATACTCAAAATACTCACAAGAATAAACCGATAATATAGAGAAAAAAACTTGATTTTACGGTGTGATTTTCAATTCTAACCTAAGCACCCTATTTATAGGAAATTGCTTAGAACACCAAAGCGAAAATTTTAATAAATTAATAATATAATTATATAAATTTCCTACCCATGCCTAGAATCTGATTTCACCATCAAACACATGCCACATTCTAGAAAAAGTAAGTAAAAAAAACGTTTTTCTAATTTAAAATAATTTAAACTTCCAAAAATCAATTATTTGAACTTGAACTTCAATAATTCATAATAAATTGCCCTTTTCATCGGAAAATTCAATCTTGCGAAGCTTTTATAGGAAATTCAATTCTCTACAACTTTGCGGAAAGAAAGCTTTTCCAAATTCCAAATAGAAATTGGACGAAATCCTGAAGCGGATGATTTTACAAAGTTATAATCAAATTTCGATCGATAAATGGGGTCCACAGAGCATGTTTAACATGTTTTAAACATTTATTGCAACAAAAATACTCTTCCTCCTTGTATACTCATATATCCACATTAGTTGTAAAAATATCACCATTATTATATTATTAAAATATAATAATACCTTTAAATGAATTATCTTATCGGAAAAGATAAAATTTTAATTTTCAACAATTGTCACATTAAAAATTTTCTCCATCTATATCCACATAAAATCAATATTTTCCTCATCATATGAATCAATAATTAATTATTCACAAATAATATTACGAGAATCACAATATTGACAACCGAGCGGGTTCGGGAAGAGGGGCTTTCGAATAAGAATTTCTCCTTCTTGGTAGCGATTAGGTGACCAAACCTCTCCTTGAATGAGAACTTTCTAGACATTGCCAATAATGTTATCTAATAATATTATTCGGATAATATGAATTATTGCTTCGATAATGAAAAATGATGTGTAATGACAATTATTGAAACAATGACAATATAAAATATCAACGCAGATTATTATTAAATCAATAAAATAAAATCTTGAGCAATGAATTCTTGTAACCATTATTGAGTAGTGCCTTCTTACGTAAGAATCAATAATTGGTGTTGTGGCGCCCCAAAATAGGTATACACAACACCCATTCTGAATGCCAAATACGTGGTACAAGAAGCGAACTTCAACTTCTTGATAATACAAATGTCGTGTGAAATACGACAATATATCTTATGAGTTTAAATACAAATATTATCTTACAGATAATATTTATACTCAAATAAATCCTCATCACATTTATTGATACATTATTTTACAATAATGGTGAGGACTACTAAACAACTCTCTAGAACCTTCATTCCATTACCCAGACTAGTACTTCTACATTCTCGCATCTCACGAGAAGAAAAATGGAACAACAAGGAAAAGGGTGAGCTCAACTAGCCCAAGTAAAGAATGTTATGACTAAGATAATATACAACAAATTATCGTTAGTCTCCAACGAGGAAAAATCGATAGAATACAATAGACAACAAGTTTCGAGATCAATATTCGCAGTGAAATAATAATTCATAGAAGAGTTATGTGAGAATGAAATCTACTATAATCTATGAATTTAACGATCCATCATCAATATTTTATCCTGTAACATCAATCGATATTCATCTCAAATCAAATATTTATCTTTTTACTTTCTGAGCGAAGATATTCATCAATCGATCATGTTCATCTCAACACTGTTCATCTTTGCACTAAAGGCCAAAGATATTCATCGATCGGTCATGTTCATTTAAACACTGCTCATCTTTACACTAAAGGCCAAAGATATTCATCGATCGGTCATGTACATTTAAACACTGCTTCATCTTTGCACTACTGAGCCAAAAGATATTCTTGAAATCATTCATCTTTGCCTTTCTGGGCCAAAGATATTCAATACTATCATCATTTAAGGCGAGGATGATGAAAAATACTTTTAAAAAAGCGAATCCGATGAAACAAAATGACAAATATTATGGATTCGTACTTTAAACAATCCGAGTTCAAAAATACTTCATAAATAATCATAGTGAAGTAAAATTCAAGAATGATCAAAACATGGATACAATCAAAGCTAGTATCCGAATAGATATTTTAGACGAAAAGAAAAATTTTCATTTTTTAGGTGAATAGTCTTAAATGATTCGTGAATAGTGCAGATATCGTGAATAATTAATCGTATCGTGAATAGTAACTCAGACACCAAAGATAAAAATTCCACAAAAAAAACATCTTCACGCTTAATGAATAGTACTTGTGAATAATAACTTCGTGAATAGTAACTCATGAATAGTAACTTCGTGAATAGTAACTCATGAATAAGTAACCCGAGCATGAAAAAGTTTCAAATTTGATAAAAAGTACCAACGAATATTTCAAAGCGTATGATATTGAAGAATTAATATCATTTGAGAAAAAATAACATCCCTTACCTCAAAGAATCGATTACTTGGAAGGAAAGGTCGGGAAGTGATCTTTGAATGAAACTTGTCTTGACAAAGAAACTCTCAAAGTATCTAAATACTCACAAAATCGCTCGATAATATAGAGAGAGAAAGAAAAACTTTGTTTACGGTGTGATTTTCAATTCTAACTTAGCCTCTCTTTATAGGAAAAATGTTAGCCGTAGAAAGCGGACTTGACTGCTACACGATGGCTTTACCTATTACTGTTGCCACCCACCACATTTGAAATAAAATTCAGCACATTTTTTTCACCAACCACAAGTGGGGCCCACTCAATTCTAGAATTTTCCACCAAAATCAATTATAAACCTAATTTAGAATCAAGCACCTCTTAAAATTCACAACAAATCATTAGGTGCATTTTTAACGGTTCAAAATTTGTGGACATATACTCGACTTATGTATGTATAACATACCCAAAAATTACCACAATCCAACGGTCGGATTAAAAATTATAACCCCATGATATATCTGAAAACCCACGATTTGATTTTTAATACCTCCAATCCGATAAAATCTTGATAAAACACCTCAACATTAATTCCTTCATTAATAACCACATAAATAAATCCATCATTTATATTCATATAAAATAAATATTTCCTTATCATATGAATCAATAATTAATTATTCACAAATAATATTACGAGAATCACATTTATAATGACGAGTTTCCCGGGAAGAGGGCTTTCGATAAGGATCTCTCACTTCTTGGTAGCCTGATTAGGTGACGAACCTCTCTCCTTGAGAGCGAACTTTCTAGACATTGCCAATAATGTTATCTAATAATATTATTCAAATAATATGAATTATTGATGCGATAATGGGAAATACGTGCGGTGACAATTATTGAACAACAATAATATAAAATATCAATGACAATTATTGAATCAATAAAATAAAATATTGAGCGATAACTCTTTGTGAAAATTATTGAAATAGTGCCATCTTACGTAAGGATCAATAATTCAACAATCTTGTGTAATCTGAGTGTCTTCTTTATGCGACCGCGTATTCTTGTATTTTAACCAACGGGTATTCCAATGATCTTAATTGATAACAACTACGCTTGTTATTTTTAACCAACTTATATTTGTGTTTCCTCATCCAATCGCTTTCAGTTATGGGGCCCACATGGTTTGCTTGCCGTTAATGCGAATATTCTGAAGCGATCTGAATATTCCACGACCAAACGAATATTCCCCGATGACAATGAATATTTTATAACTAGTTTGCTTATTTTGAAATATTTGCGTATTTAACCCTTAACTATCCACATTAATCAAATCAACCCTTACTATTTCAAAATAATAAATAAAGGAAATTCCTTTTATTTAAAAAAAATTTGAGGTCTTACAGTGTAATACCATGTCTTTCTTGTTTTAACCACTAGAGTATTTTAACGATGATTAGCAGTAACAACTCGTTGTTATTTTTAAACAACTTATATTTGTCGTTTTCTTCATCGATAAACGCTTTTCAATTATGGGGCTCACACATGATTGCGTACCGTCGTGCGAATATTCCCAACAATCTGAATATTCCACGACCAAACGAATATTCCTCGACAATGATGAATATTTTATAACCACTTGCTTATTTTGAAATATTTGCGTATTTTACCCCTAACTATCCACATTAATCAAATCAACCCTTACTATTTCAAAATAATAAATAGAGAAAATTAAATTTCATTAATAATAAGTTGGGGTCTTACAGTGATGAAAAACCTTTTAAAACCTAAAAAAGATAGTAGACTTTATTCTCTACTTGACTCTTTTAATGGATTGCTTATTCATTGCTGCGATTAAACTTGTTGTCTATTGTATTTTATCGGTTTAACAACTTTTGAAGGCTAATGATAAATTATTACTCGCATTATCTTAGTCATAATATTTCTTCTTGGGCTAGTTGAGCTCACCTTTTTCTTTCATTTATTCTCTTGAAATGAGAACATATTTGGAACGAGTCGAGAGCGGAGTAATGGTCCGAGAGAATAGCATTAGTAGTCCTCACTATTACGTGAAATTGTGTGATAATAGTAGTAATGAGGACTCTGTTGAGTTTGTATAATATCTAGTAGACAATATTTGTATTCAAACTCACGATTTATGTAAGTATTATTACACAGCAGTTATATTAGTAAGTTGTATTTGAATTTATGTACCATGTAAGTGGCGACCCAAGATGGGTGGCGTATACCTAATTTTAGGGGCGTCGCGGTTGATATCGAGCCATAAGTGTGAAGAGCCCCGAGCCTTTATTTGGTGACTTCTGTTGATGGGAATGCACCGAGCCGGATTCTCCGTGGGGGCCTTGCCTTTTCTATGGCAAGGTGATAGTACCAATGTGAGGTCTTGACACAAGTTGGTGTCGAGTCACGAGTTGGTATCGAGCTTAGGGATATGATCCTGGCTAAGATCTTGAGATAAGAACTAGGAGGGAGAGGCAGAATTCCTTCGCATTAGTATGACTACCTAAATTTATTTGGTATTTAATTGGTCGATTTAGTATAGGGATAATATTTGATATATTAATTAACCCTTTTGCTTCACAATTCTTTTCGAGGTAATAAGAGTGTAGCTAGGTTGAAGCGGAGAATAACGATGGAATAGAACGGTGGTCATCATTTAGTAGTTATATTTGGTGAATCAACTAGGGTGAAAGCGAACCCAGCGTTGGAAGAGTGTTTTGCCACTATCATACAAGATGTCTAAAGACATACAACCTCGTGTCATCATAAGATGCGGGGTTGTCTTCATCCACTTTCTTGAGTATATTCTGAGCACTACCTATATGATCTTGGTGTTTGTTTGAAGTATAATTCTCAATTTGAAACAGTGGAGATAATGATAAATCGAAGAAGACTCACCATTGGGAAGAATATGATAGTAATCTTCTCATTTTTCTTTAGAATATTGGGTAAACCAAGGATAATTACGTGGCCATATGATATCTATCATAACCTAGAAAGCATGGCCTCCCGTGTCTGAAGGTTTCCTTGAGCACTTCCCAAAGATTCTAATTTCTAAAAGCAGGTTTTGACTATACATTTATGTAAGGTGTCATTGTGACGTCTTATCCAAAGTTGGGATGAAAGTAACAGTTGGTATCGATGTAACGTCTTATCCAAGTCTTGGATAATAGTAGTAGTTTTGAATGATATTTTTATCATTAATAAATTTCTTGACGTATTCTTGAAAATTTCCTAGCCTACCCTAGGCGTGAAATCGAATTTTGTATTGACCCCATCTGAAAACCCATTTTTAAACCCTCAAATATTTCTTGACTAAAATGAGCAGGTTTACGTGGTTTATGATGAAAGTCATAATAAAAGCATAGAATAATGAAAATCATGGGTATATGAAGTATTAGTAAGTTTTAAGATGAGTTATCTTGGTTAGTATGTGAAAATATGAAAGTTTCTTAGAAATCACAAAGAGTTGAAAATCAAATTTTGGTGAAAAACGTAAAATTCAATTGACTATATCTCCTATTATATTTTGAATTTTTGAGTGTGGTCAAGTCCTAGAGTTAGATCTATGAGTTACCTAACTAATCCAAGTGGAATTACTGGAAAAGGTGTTGTAGATTTTTGTGTGGACTGATTTTTAGCAAAGGAGGCCAAAGCTGCAAAACCTTCAAAAAGTTTGCCCATGATTTTAGAGGGGCTGTTTCGGTCACTTAAATTATGAGAAAAATTCTGGCCTTTTGGGACATGAAGGTATATGGTATAAAGTACCTCCTGTCCAAAAATGAGCTCATTACGACTTAAAATGAGCAAGTTATGACTATTTCAATATTTAGGTTTTTCAAATGAAAAGCTATAACCTGGAGTTCTATAACTCAGATGACCATGAAATTTAAACTGGAAGCTCACGTTAACATGGGTAAGGTCTGTCAAGATTTGGGAATTTTGGAGTTAAACTTGAGGTAGCTAATTTCTTAAGGAATTAATTAGAAATTGATTTTTGAAAATAGTAAATGAATTTTAAAAATTCCGAGAAAATATATATTTTCATTATGGGACTATATTATGCTAAATCCCAAAAAAAAGAAATATTTTTGGGACTGATTTGGTATTTTTCATGAAAATAGTTTAATTCTGAACATATGAGTTAAATATGTTATGTGAAATGTAACAAAGTTGAAAATAGGATTTTATGGCTAGAGAATCTAAATAGAGTATATGCATATTTTGTGAGGATTTAATAATTGGTGATGATATCTTATGAGTATGGCATTTTGAATGATTAAATGCATTATATGGTAAAAGCGTAAACAATTGAGATAAATTGTTTATAAATTTAAGAAGTGATTAAAATATTGTTATAATATTAATGATATTAGATTATGAGATTATTAAGTGATTGATAACATGGGGATATTCTTGAATCTGGATAAATTATATTATAAATGTTTAATATTTATCCTTTATCTCATTTGATTGATTCTTTATATCATTATCCTCATTATTTATATTATGTTGAAAGTCATACGTGGCTGTGGTGCGTAGATGGACTTGGTATGATTATGACCGAGGGATTGTTGGGTATAATCATAATCATAGTAATTAAAATACGATTATCTTTGGTAGTAGTGCATGGATAATTTAATAATTCGTGATAATCTTAATGAATACGATTTATCTTTGGTAGTAATGTACGTGGATAATTTATGGATAATGGTCGTGATCTTAATGAATACCACGATTATCTTTGGTAGTAGTGCATGGATAATTTATGGTCGTGATACTAATGAATACACGATTATCTTTGGTAGTAGTGCATGGATAATTTGTGGTCGTGATCTTAATGAATACACGATTATCTTTGGTAGTAGTGCATGGATAATTTGTGGTCGTGGATAATAATGAATACGAATATAATATGAATTGGCGGATGCATGGATAATGGGATGTGATACTATTAAGCCGCGTCTCGGCATTATTGGTTTCTGATTTGTATATCTTTGGCTGTAGGTGCAAAGATGAATTGTGAATAAATATCTTTGTAGTAGGATTGCAAAGATGAATTTAATGTTTTCAACGATAAAGGTATTCAAAGGTATCCTCACCTCTTTATCATACCGGTCACGTACCACTAATTTCGAGGCAAAATTCCATAAGGAGGGAGATTGTGAGACCCCAGTTTTATCGATAAAGATTTAAATTTTATCGAAATAATTTTTAATATTATGGTGTGAATTTAAGATAATATTATAGTTGTGGGTAGTATTTATAAATTTTGCAAAGTATGCAAGTTGTTATAAAATATTAGTTTGGTGGGGAATATTCTTTTTTTTGTCGGGGAATATTAGTACGATGACTCAATCATTGGTGGACCCCAGCGAAGTATTATGTAGTAGGATTAAAAGCGACAAAATTATCTTTATAAAAATAACGGCGGAAGTTGTTACTGTTAAAAGCTTGTTGAACTACCGGTAGTAAAAAATGCGATGTCTGGCGTGGTTGTATAGTAGCACACGATATTGATTATTGATCTTTACGTGAGAAGTCACTTTCGGTTATGCTCGATTATTACTTATAGTAATTCTTTGCGTCATATCTCTTATATTATTGATTCAATTATTGTCACGTATATCATACATATAATATGTTATAGTATTAAATCAATAATTGAGATAATGAGTATAAATGATTAATAATTGTTGAAAGATTAAATATGTGTTGATTAAAAAAAATAAAATAATTTGTGGTAATATTTATTCAATCCTTGATGTATATAAAAGTGCATTATGAGACATTTGTGGTAAGTTTGATTATTTTATGGGGGCCCGTATGTCATCATCTAAGAGTCTCTTCGTCGATATAGTAATTACTTTCGTCGATAGTAATTACCTTTGTGAATAAGTAATTATCTTCGTCGATAGTAATTACCTTCGTCGAAGTAATTACCTTTGTGAATAGTAATTACCTTACGTCGATAGTAATTACCTTTACCAGCGTCGAACCACTTGTTGTTTCATATTCTGACATCGAACCACTTGTCGTTTCACATTCTGAGGCGTCGAACCACTTGTCGTTTCACATTCTGAGCGTCGAATCCACTTTTCTTTTCACATCACCGATCGTCGAGCCACTTGCCTTTTCACATGTGCGGTGTTAAGCTAGAAATCTTCTATAAATAGAGGCTGGTGCTTCATTATTTTCACGAATTCATTGAAACTCTAGAGAGAGAACTATAGAGAGAAAGAAGAAAGTATTCTGTTTTCACCTTGCGAATATTGAGTTCTTCAATCTAGGGAATATTATTTGTTGTACCCGTAAAAAGTGTTATTCTTCTTATTCATGAAGAGAAATGTTGTTATTCCATTACTTATTATTACATTGGAATAACTTTTGTATCATGCAGTTTACCTATACTTGGTGACATTCTTACATTATTACATTGGAACATCACATGCATGCGTTTCTGTGGGACTGGTTCCATTCTTTATTATTATTACATTTGGAACATCACATGCGTGTGTTTTACACGGACTGGTTCCATTCTTTATTATTATTACATTGGAACATCACATGCGTGTGTTTTACACGGACTGGTTAAAATCTTTATTATTATTACATTGGAACATCACATGCATGCGTTTTTGGCGGACACAGATTCGTTATTTATTATTACATTGGAATAACTTTTGCATCTGGTCTATCGCATGCATGGTGATTTCTTTTGTTATTCCATTCTTTATTATACCCGGTTGGTTAAAACTTTGACTTCTATACTCCATGAAATTAGTAGAATATCCTTGATATTTGCGTTTCATCGATATCTTTTCATGGAAATATTCTTACGATCATTCTTGAATTTTACTCTGAAAGCGAGTATCATTTTGACAATTTGGGCGTTAATAATTCTGGATAAAATAATTCTTGAACTTGTTTTATTGAATTATTATGTCATTGTCATCATCCTCATGTTTATATTATATTATCTTATGACTTGAACTTTAGTATACATCACCCATTACGAGTTGTCGATACATGATGCATGAAACAACTACAACTTTATTATTACAACGATAAAAGCGTGAGTTTGAATACAAATATTATCTTACAGACAATATCTATACTCAAATAAATCCTCATCACATTTATTGATACATTATTTTACAAAAATGGTGAGGACTACTAAACAATTCTTTCTAAAACCTTCATTCCATACCCAGGCTAAATACTATTACTATATTCTAGCCTCACGAAGAAAAAATGGAACAAAAAGGAAAAGGGTGAGCTCAACTAGCCCGATAAAAGAATATTATGACTAAGATAATATACAACAAATTTATCGTTAGTCTTGACGAGGAAAAATCTAATAGAATCTGATAGGCAACAAATTTTAAATCAATATTACATGCGAAAAATAATAATTCATTAGAAGAGTTAAGTAGAGAATGCAAACTACTATCTTACATGTATGAATTTAAAAGTTCATCGTCTATCTTTTATCCTGTAACATCAATCGATATACATACGGAATCAAATATTCATCTTTTACTTTCTGAGGCGAAGATATTCATCGATTAGTCGTATTAAATCATCTAAACACATTCATCTTTTTACTGACGAAAGATATTCTTGAAAATCATTCATCTTTTACTACTGGGCCAAGATATTCAATAATATCATCATTTAAGGCGAGGATGATGAAAAAATATTTTTTAAAAAAGCGAATCGATGAAACAAAATGACAAGGATTAAGGATTAAGGATTAGTACTTTGTTTTATCCATGTCCAAAAATACCTCAAAAATAATCATAGTGGTGTAAAATTCGAGAATGATCAAAACATGGATCTGATCAAAAGCTAGTATCCGAATAGATATTTTGGACAAAAAAGAAAAATTTATTTTTAGGTGAATAGTCTGAATATCGTGAATAGTCTTGAGTATCGTGAATAGTAACTCAAACACCAAAGATAGAAATTTCCCAAAAAAACATCTTCACGCTTCATGAATAGTACTTTCGTGAATAGTAACTAGTAACTTCATGAATAGTAACTTCATGAATAGTAACTTCGTGAATAGTAACTCATGAATAGTAACTCATGAATTTGATGAAAAGTTCAAATTTGATAAAAAGTTTCAACCAATATTTGACATAATGATATTGAAGAAATAATATCATTTGAAAAAAATAACATCCACTTACCTCGAAAGATTAGTACTTACAAATTGGAATCTAGGGTATAGTCTTTGAAGGAACTTACTTGTCTAACAATACTCAAAGTATACTCAAAATACTCACAAGAATAAACTCGATAATATAGAGAGAAAACTTGATTTACGGTGTGATTTTCAATTCTAACCTAAGCACCTATTTATAGGAAATTGCTTAGAACACAAAAGCGAAAAATTTAATAAATTAATAATATATATATATAAATTTCCTCAGCCGCACCCTAGAATCTGATTTCAGCCATCAAACACATATGCCACATTTCTAGAAAAAATAAGAAAAAACGTTTTCTAATTTAAAATAATTTAAACTTCCAAAATCAATTATTTGAACTTGAACTTCAATAATTCATAATAAATAGCCCTTTTATCGGAAAATTCGAATCTCGCGAGTTTTTATAGGAAATTCAATTCTCTACAACTTTGCGAAAAAAGTTTTCCAAATTCCAAATAGAAATTGGCCAAAATCCACAAGCAGGCGATTTTACAAAATTTTATAATCAAATTTTCGATCGATAAATGGGGTCCCATAGCATGTTTAACATGTTTTAAACATTTATTGCAACAAAAATACTCTTCCTCCTCGTATACTCATATATCCCACATTAGATTGTAAAAATATCACCATTATTATATTATTAAAATATAATAATATATTTAAATAATTATTTTATCGAAAAAAGATAAAATTTTAATTTTCAACAATTGTCACATTAAAATTTTTCTCCATCTATATCCACATAAAATCAATATTTTCCTCATCATATGAATCAATAATTAATTATTCACAAATAATATTCGAGAATCACAATATTGTGACGAGGCGGGTTCAGGAAGAGGGGCTTTCGATAAAATTTCTCCTTCTTGGCGCATGATTAGGTGACCAAACCTCTCCTTAGAGCGAGAACTTTCTAGACATTGCCAATAATGTTATCTAATAATATTATTGAGATAATATGAATTATTAGCTTCGATAATGAAAAATCTTGTGTAATGACAATTATTGAAACAACGACAATATAAAATATCAATATGACAATTATTAAATCGATAAAATCTTTGAGCGATAATTCACGTAACCATTATTGAGTAGTGCCTTCTTACGTAAGAATCGATAATTGGTGCAATCTGGTGTCTTCTTGTGTGTTTAACACCAAGAGTATTTTAACGATATTAGCTTGATAACAACTACTGTTGTTATTTTTAAACAACTTATATTTGTCGTTTTCTTCATCGATCGCTTTTAGTTATGGGGCCCACACATGGCTGCTTGCAGCGTCGTGCGAATATTCCCAAACGATCTGAATATTCCACGACCAAAGAATATTCCTAAAAACAATGAATATTTTATAACCACTTGCTTATTTTGAAATATTTGCGTATTTTACCCTAACTATCCACATTAATCAAATCAACCCTTACTATTTCAAAATAATAAATAGAAAATTAAATTTCATTAATAATAAGTTGGGGTCTTCTGACCTCCCTCCTTATGAAATTTAGTCCTCGAAATTGGCGTCACGTACACAGTGTTTGAAAAGGTGAGGATACCTCGCTTTCATTTCGTTTTCGATTCCCGGTCATTTCCTCTATAGCATGATTCCTCCACAAAACTTTAACTTGTGGTATGACCTTTCTTGGCGTGGGACATGCTCCTTCTATCCAAAATCTTGGCAATTACCTCCTCATCGTTAAGTCTTGGCTATCTCGTCCAGTTCTAACTTTCTATAGCGTGGTTGGGGTCTTTCACATATTCTGAAAATGCGGATATGTGAAACACATTATGAACACGAGACATACTCGGAGAATGCTTAGCGAGTCATAGGCTACATTTCCTACTCGGTCGAAAATTTGAAATGGACCCGATAAATGCGTGGATTGAGCTTTCCTCTCTTCCCAAATCTTGTAACTCCCTTCCATGGAAGCGACTTCATGACAATCATGATCCCCCACTACTAAATTCCGTCCTTTCGATGAAGATCCGCATAACTCTTTTGTCGATCTTGTCTTGGTTTGTATCGTTGTCGAATCATTTGGATCTTTTAAAAGTGATCATACGTACTAACTTCGGGTCCCAACATGTTGCTTCACCCACCTCGTCCCAACATATTGGAGAGCGACACTTTAGATCCATATAATGCTTGAATGGAGCCACACTATACTTGCACGATAAGCTTGTTGTTGTAGGAGAATTCCACCGATGGTAAATACTTATCCCAAGCCCCTTGAAGTCTAGGACCACGAGTCTTAATAAATCTTGAAGAGTTTGAATAGTCCTTTCGATTGTCCGTCCGTTTGAGGATGGTATCTTAAAACTGAATCGTAAATCCGTGCCCATAGCTTTTTGCAAGCTAACCCAAAATCTTGAAGTGAATCTTGGGTCACGATCAAAACTATGGATCTGGCATGCCATGCAACCTCACAATCTCATTCACGTCGTACATACTAGCAAGGCGTTCAGTGAATAAGTCTCCGTGTCGGCAAGAAATGAAGCGGACTTGGTTAATCTATCAACAATAACCCAAATAGCATTGATGCCTTGAAAAGCCGTAGGAAGACCCGTAAAATCCATGGTAATGTGTTCCCACTTCCATTTGAATCTCAAGTGGTTCAGCGGACCCTTAGGTACTAGATGCTCACTTTTACGTTGACAAGTTAAACACATTGAGATAAACTTTGCAATCTCTCTCTTCGTATTGTTCCACCAAAATGTATGAAGATCACGATACATTTTGGTACTTCGAGATGGATTGCAAATGGTGTATTGTGTGCCTCCATCATAATCTTGTACTTCAAATCAGTCGTTAGGAACCTGAAGTCTAGAGTGGACTCGAAGTATTCCTTCTTCATCGATTCTAAACTTAGGAATAGCTCCTTCTTGTACTTTCTTCTTCATATACGCATCGACTCAAGGGTGGGTGGCTTGAAGCGACCTTAACTTTTTCTATTAAAGTTGGCTCTGTCGTATATACTTGACATCATCGCTTTCGTTCACGCATATGATCTTCTACTCAGCGCGTCGGCTACCACGTTAAGCTTTTCGGGATGGTATTGAATAGTGTGGTGCGTAGTCTTTCATAGCTCGAGCCAGCGTCATTTGCGCGCGTGTTGAGTTCTTTTTGAGTGAAGAAATATTTAAAGGCTTTTATGGTGCGAATATATCTCCACTTTCTCCCCATATAGATAGTGCCTCCATATCTTTAAGCGCGAAAATGCATTGCTTTGCCTGACTCTAGATCATGAGTAGGATAATTCCTCTCATACTCTTTAAGTTGTCGCGAGGCGCATAGGCTATGACTTTCCCGTTGCATGAGAACACATCCCAACCCTTTGCACGAAGCATCGGCGTAGATAACAAATCCATCAAGAACGGATGGTATTGTTAGAAACAGTCTTAGAAATAAGTCTCTCTTAAGCTCTTGGAAACTCTTCTCGCATTCTTACGCTCCAAGCAATTTTGTATCCTTAGGGTTAAATTTGAGTTAATGGAGTAGCGATTAGAAAACCCTTCCACGAATCTCAGATAATAACCGGTTAAGCCCAAAAACTCGTGCTTGATCCAAACTTGGTTGCTCCCAACTTTGTATTGCTTGATCTTGGCGGGATCAGCGGATACTCCATGTTTGACACCGCGTGCCCAAGGAATGCTACTTCCTCGAAGCGAACTTCGCATTTCTTCAATTTGGCATATAGTTTGTTTTCACGAAGCCTTTGGAGTACCGACTTCAAATGGTGCTCATGATCTTCCGACTTTTGGAATATATAAGGATGTCATCAATAAAAAAAACAACAAGCGATCGAAATATTCCTTGAATACTCGGTTCATCATATCCATGAAAGCCGCGAGAGCATTAGTCGATCAAAAAAGACATGACTAAAAATTCATAATGCCGTCTGGGGTTCTAAAAAGCGGTCTTTGGAATATCCTCGATTCTAATCTTGGTGATGATATCGAGCGAAGATCGATTTTGAAAAGAATTGTGCCCCTTGCTGCTTTGGTCGAACAAGTCATCAATCGAGGTGAGGATACTATTCTTGATGGTGACATGGTTCGATTCCAGATAGTCGTCTGATCGCATACTCTCCGTCTTTCTTCTTTCTGAATAAAAGCAGGAGCACCCCGAGGAGATGTCTTGGGGCCAGATGAAACAGATGTCCAACAATTCACGTAGTTGGACCTTTAACTCTGAAGTTCAATAGGAGCCATTCGATATGGGGTTTTAGAAATGGGCTTTGTGCGGGTTGAAGATCGATAAAAATTGACTTCACGTTACGGGGTAGGCAGGGAAGTTCTTGAAAATCGTCGGGAAAATCGATATGACAACGGAATATTATTCAAATTTGGCGTGTCTTTATTCAAATCCATAACATGGGCTAAGAAAGCTTGACATCCGTTTTTTCAATAAGCGAATAGCTTTATGATTAGATATGGCGGTGATTGATTTTAATGGTTTAGTTGCTTGAATTAAATCTGACGGGTTGGTTAGGAATATGAAAATAACGACCTTACGAAAACAATCAATTTTGGCATGATGAGTAGTTAACGATCAATCCTAAAATCACATCAAAAGCAAGTATCTTTAAAGAGATAAAATTCAACGGTAAGGTGATGGTGCCAACTTGAATCAAACAAGATTTATAAGCGATTGGATGTGATGAAAGTTTCTCTAGCGGAGTTTCCACGAGATAGGTCAAAGTCTAATTTCTCGAGAGTCGAGTTTAAGCGTTGAGCACATGCGGGAGAGATAAATGAATGGGTATGCCGGTTATCAAGTAAAGGTATAAACTTAGAGAATTTATAAATAGCTTACCGTGATCACCTCGTTTGGGTTCCTCGCATTTTGACCGATCCTGACAAAACGCTCTTCCGGAATCGTTGACTTTGACTTTTACGGGACGATCTTTTGAGTCACCGTCCCCATTGAACTAGGTTTTATTCTTATGTCTGATCTCGGCGATATGTCCTTCCTTTCCACAATTATAGCATACCTTGAGCTGTTGTGGGCGGTTTGGTGATATGTCCCTCTTTTCGCATTTATAGCATATAATGGGGTGGTGGTTCTCCTCCACTTAGAACCGATTCTTTTAAACCTTTGTCGTCTTCACATAGTCGTTGTTAAATCTCCTCTTTTAAAATCTCCTCTGACTTCGCTTCTTCTTATTTTCATGGCCATGATTACCACGAGTGGTTACCATTTTGTCCGTCTGTTTTTTTCTCATTTGGTTATCATTATTACATTGGTACTTATCTACGATACGATCCACAGTTGTGGTCCTCGGTTGGCCATACTCGTTATCTCGCTCTAATAATTGAGCCACATTTTAACAACATCTCGAATAGAGAAAAATTTATGAGAAATGAGATCTTGGCGTATCTTGGGGTTTGAAACCTCTAAGAAACATCCGCGTCATCGTTCCTCATTCTCCACCAAATGAGGTGCAAACACAGATAACTCTGCAAACTTTGCCTCGTCTTTGAGACACCGTCGTATTGTTTTGCTCGGTCTAATAAACTCCACTTCCTTCATATATAGCGAACACTTTCGGAAAGTATTTGTCATTAAATAGTTCTGAAAGCGTCTCCCAAGACATCTTTGAGTCTTGTATTTGGATGGAGTGCAACTTTCAGACTCCCACCGATGATACGCCTTCGCCTGCGGAACATAAAGGTGGCGAATGGAACCTTCTGTTCCTCAGTGCATCCCAGACATCGAATATCTTGGTAATTTGCTTGACCCGTGTTTCCGCCGTGATCGGATCGGCTTTCCCTTAAATTACAGTGGTCCCGACTCTTTGAAGCTGCTTGTGTGACAACTTGGTGAATTCTTATCATTTCCTCTGTATATTTTGAACACGAGTCTCCCTCGTGCGATTTTGCATGAGCTAAAAAGCTTCTAAACATCCCTCGTTCATCATCTGCTCGATTGGTGTTGTTCACGGGAGGAACATTGCCCGACTGTTACACGTTCTCCTCGTTGGTGAAATCTGAGCGTCTCCACGGTCTCATTTCCATTGTTAATATTCTCGATCGACATTCTCAAATCTTGTCGTAAAACAAGGGTTAATTAAAAATCAATATATCACATAATATCCTTATATCTTGACCAACTAAAAAAATAAGCTTAGGTAGGACACACTTTAGCGAAGGATTTACTCGTCTCTCCCCTCTGGTTCTATTCCCGATCTCATGGGAGATCGTATCCTAAGCTACGATACCAGTTGTGGCGCCCCAATATAGGTATACATCACCCATTACGAGGTTGTCGATCGTGAGTGCGAAACAACTACAACTTTATTATTACAACGATAAAGCGTGAGTTTGAATACAAATATTATCTTACAGACAATATCTATACTCAAATAAATCCTCATCACATTTATTGATACATTATTTTACAAAAATGGTGAGGACTACTAAACAACTCTTTCTAAAACCTTCATTCCATTACCCAGAGCTAAATACTTTCATATATTCTACGCCTCACGAGAAAAAAAATGGAACAAAAAGGAAAAGGGTGAGCTCATTAGCCCGATAAAGAATATTATGACTAAGATAATATCTGACAAATTATCGTTAGTCTTGACGGGGAAAAATCTAATAGAATCTGATAGAAAACAAATTTTAAATCAATATTACGGTGAAATAATAATTCATTAGAAGAGTTAAGTAGAGAATGCAAACTACTATCTTACATGTATGAATTTAAAAGTTCATCGTCTATCTTTTATCCTGTAACATCAATCGATATACATACGGAATCAAATATTCATCTTTTTTGCTGAGGCGAAGATATTCATCGATTAGTCGTATTCATCTAAACACACATTCATCTTTTTGCTCTCTGACGAAGATATTCTTGAAAAATCATTCATCTTTTTTTTCTGGGCGAAGATATTCAATAATATCATCATTTAAAATGAGGATGATGAAAATATTTTTAAAAAAGCGAATCGATGAAACAAAATGACAGGATTAAGGATTAAGGATTAGTACTTTGTTTTATCCATGTCCAAAATACCTCAAAAATAATCATAGTGGTGTAAAATTCGAGAATGATCAAAACATGGATCTGATCAAAAGCTAGTATCCAGAATAGATATTTTGGACGAAAAGAAAAATTTTATTTTTAGATGAATAGTCTTAGTATCGTGAATAGTCTTGTATCGTGAATAGTAACTCAAACACCAAAAGATAGAAATTTCCAAAAAAAACATCTTCACGCTTCATGAATAGTACTAAATGAATAGTAACTCGTGAATAGTAACTAAATCGTGAATAGTAACTCGTGAATAGTAACTAGTAACTCATGAATAGTAACTCATGAATAATAACCCAACATGAAAAAGTTTCAAATTTGATAAAAAAGTTTCAACCGATATTTGACATAATGATATTGAAGAAATAATATCATTTGAGAAAAAATAACATCCACTTACCTCGAAGAGATTAGTACTTACATTTGAAATCTAGGGTATAGTCTTTGAAGGAACTTGCCGTCTATAAAATACTCAAAGTATACTCAAAATACTCACAAGAATAAACTCGATAATATAGAGAAAAACTTGATTTTACGGTGTGATTTTCAATTCTAACTAAAGCACCTATTTATAGGAAATTGCTTAGAACACAAAGCGAAAAATTTAATAAATTAATAATATATATTATATAAATTTCCTCGCATGCCTAGAATCTGATTTCAGCCATCAAACACTGCCACATTCTAGAAAAAGTAAGAAAAAACGTTTTCTAATTTAAAATAATTTAAACTTCCAAAAATCAATTATTTGAACTTGAACTTCAATAATTCATAATAAATAGCCTTTTCATCAGAAAATTCGAATCTCGCGAGTTTTTATAGGAAATTCAATTCTCTACAACTTTGCGAAGAAAGTTTTCCAAATTCCAAATAGAAATTGGCCAAAAATCCACAAGCAGACGATTTTACAATATAATCAAATTTGATCGATAAATGGGGTCCCATGAGCATGTTTAACATGTTTTAAACATTTATTGCAACAAAATACTCTTCTCCTCGTATACTCATATATCCCACATTAGATTGTAAAAATATCACCATTATTATATTATTAAAATATAATAATATATTTAAATAATTATTTTATCGAGAAAAAGATAAAATTTTAATTTTCAACAATTGTCACATTAAAATTTTCTCCATCTATATCCACATAAAATCAATATTTTCCTCATCATATGAATCAATAATTAATTATTCACAAATAATATTACGAATCCTGATATTGTGACGAGGCGGTTCAGGAAGAGGGGCTTTCGATAAAATTTCTCTCTTCTTGTGGCGGCGATTAGGTGACCAAACCTCTCCTTAGGCGAAACTTTCTAGACATTGCCAATAATGTTATCTAATAATATTATTAGGATAATATGAATTATTAGCTTGATAATGAAAAATCTTTGTGTAATGACATTATTGAAACAACGACAATATAAAATATCAATATGACAATTATTAAATCGATAAAATAAAATCTTTGAGCGATTAATTCTTTGTAACCATTATTGAGTAGTGCCTTCTTACGTAAGAATCAATAATTGGTGCGATCTGGTGTCTTCTTGTGTTTTAACCATAGATTATTTTAACGATATTAGCAGTAACAACTTCTGTTATTATTTTAAAACACTTATATTTGTCGTTTTCTTCATCGATAAACTTTTTAGTTATGGGGCCCACATGGGCTTTTACTTGTCGTCGAATATTCCCAAATATATTCCGACGAAGCGAATATTCTATTCCGATGACGAATATATTCCCAAACAAATGATGAATATTTTATAACCACTTGCTTATTTTGAAATATTTGCGTATTTTACCCTAACTATCCATTAATCAAATCAACCCTTACTATTTCAAAATAATAAATAGAAAATTAAATTTCATTAATAATAAGTTGGGGTCTTACTCTTGAAATCAATATCTTAAAGAAGTTGGATCGCGAGTGATATTTAAAATTAGTTAAGCGATTATGGATCTCAAACCATAAAGATATGGTGATCAAAGGATAGAGCATAGGAGGGAGTGCAGGGATTGTCTGCATCTTTCCGGTATGACCTATCCTAAATTTAAAACTAGATTATTTAATTTAATCGTAGCGGAGATCCTAAAAGTATTTATTGGATAATCCTTGATATATTAATTTACCCAAGGATTTTTTGTTTGAGGAAAGTTTGTTGAAGAAGTAAAAGCATGGTATGCTAGGTTGGAGAATTCCAAATCCTGATGGAATAGAGTTAGCGTAAATGGTCCTTCCTAAATTAGTATTATATTTGGTGAATCAACTAATGTCTCGTTGGAAGAGTGTTTGCCACTATCATAAAAAGATGTTAAAAGCGATTAATCTTTCCATGTCAATATATTGGATAAGACGATACTTGTCAATCATCCATCTTTAATGTAAATATAAATGACATTCATATATATCTTGGTGTTTGTTTTAAGTATAATTCTCAATTTGAGGCAGTGGAATAGATAAATCTTAGAAATGATTAAACATAGTGGGAAATGGTGAAATGGGTTTGAAATTTTTCTTTAAAGACCTTCTAGTGTAAACTGACCCCAAAATAGGTCCATTCCAAAATAGGTATACACCACCCATTACGAGTGCGCCAAATACGTACGATGCAAACAACTACAACTTTATTATCCTCACAATATAAGCGTGAGTTTAAATACAAATATTATCTTAGACAATATTTATACTCAAATAAATCCTCATCACATTTATTGATACATTATTTTACAATAATGGTGAGGACTACTAAACAACTCTCTCTAGAACCTTCATTCCATACCCAGAAGCTAGTACTACATTACATTACCGCCTCACGAGAAGAAAAATGGAACAACAAGGAAAAGGGTGAGCTCAATTAGCCCGATAAAGAATATTATGACTAAGATAATATCAACAAATTATCGTTAGTCTCCAGCGGGGAAAAATCGATAGAATCTGATAGACAACAAGTTTTGAGATCAATATTACATGCGGTGAAATAATAATTCATAGAAGAGTTACGTGAGAATGAAATCTCTATAATCTATGAATTTAACGATCCATCATCAATATTTTATCCACATAACATCAATCGATATTCATCTCAAATCAAATATTCATCTTTGCCTTTCTGAGGCGAAAGATATTCATCGATCGGTCGTGTTAATCTCAACACACATGTTCATCTTTGCACTAAAGGCGAAGATATTCATCGATCGGTCATTATTCATTTAAACACACATTCATCTTTGCCTACAGGGCCAAAGATATTCATCGATCGGTCGTATTCATTTAAACACACTTTCATCTTTGCACTACTGGGCCAAAGATATTCTTGAAATCATTCATCTTTGCTCTGAGGCCAAAGATATTCTTGAAATCATTCATCTTTTGCTTTCTGGGCCAAAGATATTCAATAATATCATCATTTAAGGCGAGGATGATGAAAAATATTTTTAAAGAAAAGCGAATCGATGAAACAAAATGACAAGTATTATGGATTAGTACTTTAAATTTATCAGGGAGTTCAAAATACCTCAAAATAATCATAGTGGTAAAATTCGAGAATGATCAAAACATGGATCTGATCAAAGCTAGTATCCGAATAGATATTTTAGACGAAAAGAAAAATTTTATTTTTATGAATTGAATAGTCTTGTTATATCGTGAATAGTCTTGAGTATCGTGAATAGTCTTGAGTATCGTGAATAGTAACTCAGAGCACCAAAAGATAGAAATTCCACAAAAAAAACATCTTCACGCTTCATGAATAGTACTCGTGAATAGTAACTTCGTGAATAGTAACTTCATGAATAGTAACTTCGTGAATAGTAACTCATGAATAGTAACCCAGACATGAAAAAGTTCAAATTTGATAAAAGTTCCAACCAATATTTGACGTAATGATATTGAAGAAATAATATCATTTGAGAAAAAAATAACATCCACTTACCTAAAAAGAATCGATTACTTGGAAGGAAAGGTCGGAAGTGATCTTTGAATGAAACTTATCTTGAGCAACAACTCTCAAAGTATCTAAATACTCACAAAATCGCTCGATAATATAGAGAGAAAGAGAAAACTTTGTTTACGGTGTGATTTTCAATTCTAACTTAGCCCTCTATTTATAGGAAAATGTTAGCCCGCAAAAGCGGACTTGACTTTACACGATGGCTTTACTACTTCTATTGCCACCCACCACATTTGAAATAAAATTCAGCACATTTTTCACCAACCACAAGTGGGGCCCACTCAATTCTAAATTTTCCACCAAAATCAATTATAAACCTAATTTAGAATCAACACCTCTTAAAATTCACAACAAATCATTAAGTGCATTTTAACGGTTCAAAATTTGTGGACATATACTCGACTTATGTATGTATAACATACCCAAAAATTACCACAATCAGCAGTCGGATTAAAATTATAACCCACATGATATATCTGAAACCCACGATTTGATTTTTAATACCTCGATCAGATAAAATCTTGATAAAACACCTCAACATTAATTCCTTCATTAATAACCATAAATAAATCCATCATTTATATTCATATAAAATAAATATTTCCTTATCATATGAATCGATAATTAATTATTCACAAATAATATTACGAGAATCACATTTATAATGACGGTAGTTCCCGGAAGAGGGGCTTTCGATAAGGATCTCTCCTTCTTGGCGCATGATTAGGTGACCAAACCTCTCCTTGAAGCGAACTTTCTAGACATTGCCAATAATGTTATCTAATAATATTATTCAAATAATATGAATTATTGATCGATAATGGGAAATCTTTGTGCGATGACAATTATTGAACAATGATAATATAAAATATCAACCTTGACAATTATTGAATCGATAAAATAAAATATTGAGCGGTAACTCTTGTGAAAATTATTGAGTAGTGCCATCTTACGTAAGAATCGATAATTCAACAATCTTTGTCTGCAATCTGGTGTCTTCTTTTGTGCGACCACAGCGTATTCTTGTATTTTAACCAAGGTATTCAGCGGTCTTAACTTGGTAACAACTTCTGTAGTTTATTTATAACCACCCTAAACTTTATTTGTTTTTCCTCATCCAATAAACTTTCCGTTATGGGGCCCACACATGCATTTGCTTGGTCGTGCGAATATTCCCAAGCGATCTGAATATTCCACGACCAACGAATATTCCCAAGCAAAATGAATATTTTATAACCACTTGCTTATTTTGAAATATTTGCGTATTTAACCCTTAGCTATCCACATTAATCAAATCAACCTTACTATTTCAAAATAATAAATAAAGGAAATTCCTTTTTATTTAAAAAAAATTTGGGGTCTTCTGACCTCCCTCCTTATGAAATTTAAGTCCTCGAAATTGGCGTCACGTACTGGTGTTTGAAAAGGTAAAGATACCTCGCTTTCATTTTCGTTTCCAACTCCAGTCATTTCCTCGATAGCATGGTTTCTCCTGAAAACTTTAACTTATGGTATAACCTCGATACATAGGTCGTATTCTTTCTCTGCAAAATCTTGGCGTACCTCCTCGTGCGTTAAGTCTTGGCTATCTCGTGGGTTCTAACTTCGATAGCGTGGTTGAATTAAGTCCACATATTTCG
This sequence comes from Panax quinquefolius, assembly GCA_020205615.1. Classification (NCBI taxonomy): domain Eukaryota; kingdom Viridiplantae; phylum Streptophyta; class Magnoliopsida; order Apiales; family Araliaceae; genus Panax; species Panax quinquefolius. The sequence continues at coordinate 134,892,284 of CM035171.1, read as the reverse complement.
TAACATCGATCGTGAAAAGCGTTATGAACACAGCGTCATACTTGGTGGTAAAAGCGAGTCTATAGGCCGCGTTCTATTCGATCGAGAATTTCAAATGGATTAATAAATCGAAGGTTTGAGCTTTCCTCACCTCACCCAGATTCTAAGCTTTTAAAATAACAACTTCTTGCACCTCCTTCTTCAAATTCATCCGACTCGGTGTGTGTAGCTTGAGCGACTTTAACTTTATCGATTAAAATCGATTATACTAAGTATATCATCACGTCTAAGTATATCATCACGTGGGTACCTAGGTTTTTCATCTCCATCTCTATTATTTGTATATTATCTGAAATGAGTCTTTGACATATTGTACTAAATACTTGTATCGATCTTCTACTCAACCGTCGTCTACTACCACGTTAAACTTTTCGAGGATGGCGTGGTGAACATATCTTTGAAATGAGTCTCTCTTGAGTTCTTGAAGCTCTTCCCATTCCTTGCTCCATTTGAATTTTGTATCTCTATGAGTCAGCTTTGCGTTAATGGAATAGCGATTGAGAATATCCTTGACGAATCTCCAGATAATAACCAACTAAGCCTAAAAGCTACGTATTTAGATTCTTGACTTAGGTTGTTCTCATTTGTGACTCGTATCCCAATCTTGGATATGCGTCCACAATGACACCTATCGATTTACTTATCGCTGCGAATATGGCGTCCCTACTGAGAGTGCGGCAGGTGAATTCCTGAAATCACAAGATAAAAACTCGGTGCCAAATTCTATAGTTGAATTTTAACTCACGAAGTTGATAGGAGCCATTCGATATGAGATTTTAGAAATGAGTTTTGTCTTAGGGTTCAAAGTCGATACAAAATTTAATATCGAGGCTTTGGGAGTAAGCGAAAATTCTTGAAATCGTCGGGAAAAATCAATAACAACAACAGAATATTATTCAAATCGGCGTGTCTTTATTCAAATCCATAACATGGACTAAGAAAACTTGACATCCAGTAATAAGCGAATGACTTCATGGCTTGATATGAAAATGTTTGACTACAATGGTTTGGTTGCTTGAGTTGAATAACGGGTTGCTTGGGAATATGAAAACTATGACCTTACAAAAGCAATCAATTTTGGCGTGATGAGTAGTTAACCAATCAATCCCCAAAAGCAAGTATCTTTAAAGAGATAAGGTTAACGGGTAATGTAATGGTGCCAACTTGAATCAAACAAGATTTTTTAAACAACGGATGTAATGAAAGTTTCTCTAATGGAGTCTCCATAAATAGGTCAAAGTCTAATTTCTCCGTAGTCGAGTTCAAGCGTTGGTATGAGCGAAGAGATAAAAGAATGGGTAGAAGCAGGTATCTAGTAAGGTATAAACTTAGCGAAATTTATAATTAACTAACTTGTGCTAAACCGTTCGGGTTCCTCGTATTTTAATGAAGTCACGACAAGCGCTCTTCGAGAATCGTTGACTTTGACTTTTACGGGACATCCTTTTGAGTCACCATTCCCATTGGGTGGGTTTCGATATCGTCAATCTCGGCGATATGTCCTTCTTTTCCACAATTATAGCATACCTTAAAGCTGTTGTGGGCGGTTTGAGGTGATATATCCCTCTTTCCGCATTTGTAACTTATCGACCCGATGGTGCTTTCTCTCCCTTGGAACCGATTGCTTCTTGGCGGCGTCTTCACATGGTGGTTGTTGAATCTCCTCTTTTTAAAATCTCCTCCCAGGCTTCGCTTCTTATTTTTATGGCCACGATTACCACGGAGTGGTTCTGCTTTGTCAAGTATTCTTCTTTCTCCTTTGGTTATCGTTATTACGATGACTGCTATCTTTGGTATGATCTGGGTTATGGTCCCTCGGTTGAGCATTACTCGTTATCTCGCTCTAACAATGAGCCTGTTTACAACATCTGAATAGAGAAAATTTATGAAAATGAGATCTTGGCGTATCTTGGGTTTCAAACCTCTCGAAACATCCGCGTCATCGTTCCTCATTCTCCACCAATGAGGTCTGAGCACAGGATAACTCATGAACTTCGCCTCGTCTTTGGGACAAATCGTATTATTACTGCTCTAGATCTAATAAACTCCACTTCCTTCCGTATAGCCGAATACTTTCGGGGAAGTACTTGTCATTGAAGCTGTTCTGAAAGCGTCTCCCATGACATCTTTGAGTGCGGTGAATGGATGTCAAACTTCCTGATTCCACCGATGTCTGCCTGCATGCGGAACATAAAAGTAGCGAATGGAACTTTACATTCCTTCGTGCATCCCAAGACGTCGAATATCTTGGTAATTTGCTTGACCCGTGTTTCGCCGTGATCGGATCTGGCTTTCCCAGTGCAGGTGGTCCCGACTCTTTGAGCTAACTTGGGCTGTGACCACCGGTGAATTCTTATCATCTCCTCACGTATTTTGAACACGAGTCTCCTAAATGCGATTTTGCATGAGCTATGAAAAGCTTCTAAACATCCCCTCGTTCATCATACGCTTTCGGTGGTGTTATTCACGGGAGGTACATTGCCCGACTGTTGCACGTTCTCCTCGTTGGTAAGTACTGAGGCATCTCCACGGTCTCATTTACTCCACTATTAATATTCTCGGTCGACATTCTCAAATCTTTGTCGTAAAACAAATAAGGGTTAATTAAAGAAATCAATATATCACATAATATCCTATATCTTGACCATTAACAAATAAGCTTAGGTAGGACACCTTTAGCGAAGGATTTCGTCTCTCCCCTCTGAGTTCTATTCCGATCTCATGGAGATCGTATCCTAAGCTACGATACCAAGCTGTGGCGACCCCAAAATAGGTCCATTCCATCCAACCCATTACGAGTGCGCCAAATACATGAGTGCGAAACAACTACAACTTTATTATCACAACAATAAAGCTGTGAGTTTAAATACAAATATTATCTTACAGGACAATATTTATACTCAAATAAATCCTCATCACATTTATTGATACATTATTTTACAATAATGGTGAGGACTACTAAACAACTCTCTACTAGAACCTTCATTCCATACCCCAAAGCTAGTACTACATTACATTCTAGCCTCACGAGAAGAAAAAATGGAACAACGAGGAAAAGGGTGAGCTCAACTAGCCCGTAAAAAGAATATTATGACTAAGATAATATCTGAACAAATTATCGTTAGTCTCCAGCGAGGAAAAATCGATAGAATACTGATGAAATGACAAGTTTGAGGATCAATATTACGTGAAATAATAATTCATAGAAGAGTTACGTGAGAATGAAATCTCTATAATCTATAGATTTAACGGTCCATCATCGATATTTTATCCTGTAACATCAATCGATATTCATCTCGAATCAAATATTCATCTTTGCCTTCTGGGGCGAAAGATATTCATCAATCGATCGTATTCATCTCAACACTGTTCATCTTTGCACTAAGGGCGAAGATATTCATCGATCGGTCGTATTCATTTAAACACTGTTCATCTTTACTCTACTGGCCAAAGATATTCATCGATCGGTCGTATTCATTTAAACACTGCTTCGTCTTTACCTTCTGAGGCCAAGATATTCTTGAAAATCATTCATCTTTGCTACTCTGGGCGAAGATATTCTTGAAAATCATTCATCTTTTCTGCTCTGAGGCCAAAGATATTCAATAATATCATCATTTAAAATTTGATGATGAAAAATATTTTTAAAGAAAAGCGAATCCGGTGAAACAAAAAAACAAGTATTATGGATTAAGTACTTTTTAAACAATCAGGGTTCACAAATACTTCAAAAATAATCATCTTGAAGTAAAATTCGAGAATGATCGAAACATGGATCTGATCAAAGCTAGTATCCGAATAGATATTTTAGGCGAAAAGAAAAAATTTTCATTTTTAGGATGAATAGTCTTGGTATTAAATGAATAGTCTTAGTATCGTGAATAGTCTTGAATATCGTGAATAGTAACTCAAGACACCAAAAGATAGAAATTTCACAAAAAAAAACATCTTCACGCTTACATGAATAGTACTCGTGAATAGTAACTTTCGTGAATAGTAACTCATGAATAGTAACTTTCGTGAATAGTAACTCATGAATAGTAACCCAAAGCGTGAAAAAGTTCAAATTTGATAAAAGTTCCAACCAATATTTGACATAATGATATTGAAGAAATAATATCATTTGAGAAGAAAATAATATCCCTTACCTCGAAGAATCGATTACTTGGAAGGAAGGTCGGAAGTGATCTTTGAATGAAACTTATCTTGAGCGACAACTCTCAAAGTATCTAAATACTCACAAAATCGCTCGATAATATAGAGAGAAGAGAACTTTGTTTACGGTGTGATTTTCAAT
>CM035171.1:134745391-134887848 GCA_020205615.1 Panax quinquefolius | reverse complement strand
TATAAGTTGTTTATAAATACTTGTTAGCGGTTATTCTGATTATCTTTGTTGGAATACGGTGGTTAAAACCGATGTCTGGCGTTGTTGCCGCGATGGCACGCGGTATTGCACCATTATTGATTCTTACGTGAAGAAGGCACTACTCGATAATTATTCTGATGATTCTTATTCGATATTTTATTTTATTGATTCAATAATTATTGCGTTGATATTTTATATTCTTTGTTGTTTCAATAATTGTCACTACACAATTTTTCCATTATCGAAGCAATAATTCATATTATCTGAATAATATTATTAGAAAATATTATTGGCAATGTCTAGAAAGTTCTGCATACAGGAGAGGTTTGGTCACCTAATTAATTGCATGGATGAGGAGAAATTCTAATTGAAAGCCCTCTCTTTCGAGGGAGCGGCACAGTTGCAATCTTGTGATTCTGTAATATTATTTGTGAATAATTAATTATTAATTTATATGATGAGAAAAATATTAATTTTATGTGGATATAGATAGAAAAATTTTTAAAGTGACAATTGTTAAAAAATTAATATTTTATCCTTTCGATAAAATAATATTTTATTATATTATTATAATAGAATAAAGATGATATTTTTACAATGAATGTGAGATATATGAGTATATGAGGAGAAAGAGTATTTTTGTTACATTAAATGATTAACACATGTTTTATGTGTCGGTGGACCTCATTTCTTGACTGAAATTTGATTATAGCCTGTAAAATCGTCCGTATGTGGATTTCGACCAATTTTTATTTGGAATTTGGAAAACTTTCTTACGCAAAGTTGTGAGAATTGAATTTTCTATAAAAATTCGTGAGATTCAATTTTCGATAAAAGGCTATTTATTATGAATTATTGAAGTTCTTGGATTAATTGATTATTATTTTTTTGGAGTTTTAAATAACTTTTATATGAAAAGCGCTTTTTGGCAAGTTTGGCACATGTGTGGGTGATATGTTTGGATCAATAGCGATTAAAGCGTAAGAATTTATAATATATATATTATTATTATATTAAATTTTACATTTTTGGTGTTCTAAGCGATTTCAGATAAATAGGGTGCTTGGGTTAGAATTGAAAATCACACAAAACACAAGTTTTCTCTCTCTATAATATCGAACGTATTTTGTAAGTATTTTAGTACTTTGAGTATTCTTTATCACAGTGAAGTTCTTTTCAAGACTATATCTAGTATTCCATAGAGAAAGTCTTATTTTTTGCGAGGTAAGGGATGTTATTTTATTCGAAAATGATATTATTTTTTCAATATCATTATGCCGAAATATTGGTTGGATTGTTTTTTATCAAATTTAAAACTTTTTTCATGTCGGGGTTACTATTCACGATTCTACTATTCATGAGAGTTACTTATTCACGAAGTACTATTCACGGCACGATGATGATTTTTGTGAAATTTCTATCTTTTAGTGTAATGAAGATTTACTATTCAATGTACTAAGACTACTTATTCACGAATACTACACTATTCACGAAAAATTAAATTTTCTTTTACGTGTCCAAGATTATGCATTATGATTCCTATCTTTGATTGGATCTATGTTTTAGTCTTCATTCTTGAATTTTACTCCTCGATTATTTATGAAGTATTTTTGAACTTTGATTGTGTAAAATCTGAATTCTTAATATTTGTTCTTTTTATTTCCTTTGGATTCGTTTCCTTTAAAATATTTTCATCATCCTCGGTCCTAAATGATGATATTCTTGAATATCTTTGGCTTTGTAGTGCAAAGAGATGAATGATTTTCGATGAATATCTTTGGCACGTAGTCTGAACATAAGCAGGTGTTTAGATGAACATGATCGGTGATGAATATCTTTGGCGCGTAGTGTGTTGAGATGAGCAGGTGTTGAGATGAACATGACCAGCGGATGAATATCTTTGGCTTTGGTAGCAAAGATGACTATTTGATTTATGATGTATATTGATTGATGTTACTGAGGATAAAATATCGATGATGAACTTTTAAATTCATAGATGATAGTAGATTTCATTCTTCTCTTAACTCTTCTAATGAATTGTTGTTTCTATTGCAGTTGTTGATCTAAAACTTGTTGTCTATTGTATTACAACAGATTTTTCCTGTTGAAGACTAAGGATAATTTGTTGTACATTATCTTAGTCATAATATTCTTCTTTAAGTTAGTTGAGCTCACCCTTTTCCTTTTTGTTCCATTTTTCTTCTCGGGAGATGAGAATATAGCGAAGAAGCTAGTCGGGGTGAGAGTAATGGTTTAAAACGAGTTATTTTAGTAGTCCTCGCCATTTTGTAAAATAGTGTATCAATAATTGTAATGAGGACTTTTTTGAGTGTGAATATTGTCTAGAAGACAATATTTGTATTTAAACTCACAGTTTATGTGACGCCCCCAAAATAGGTCCATTCCATCCAACCCATTCGAAGTCACAAATACATGGTACGTAAATAACTACAATTTTATTAATACATTTGTCGTAAAAAATACGACAACATATATCTTGTGAGTTTAAATACAAATATTTCCATCTGCATAATATCCACACGCAAATAAATCCCCATCATAATTATTGATACATTATTTTACAAAATGGTGAGGACTACTAAACAACTCTCTAGAACCTTCATTCCATACCCCTTACTAGTACTGCATTACATTATCGCCTCCCGAGAAGAAAAATGGAACAACAAGGAAAAGGGTGAGCTCAACTAGCCCAGTAAAGAACATTATGACTAAGATAACATAGAGCAAATTATCGTTAGTCTTCAACAGGGAAAAATCTAATAGAATACAATAGACAACCAGTTTTAAATTAACAATTGCAGCGAAAACAACAATTCATTAGAAGAGTTAAGTAGAGAATGCAAACTACTATCTTCTATATATGAATTTAAAAGTTCATCGTCGATATTTTATCCCTGTAACATCAATCAATATATATCTGAAATCAAATATTCATCTTTGCACTACAGCCAAAGATATTCATCACGATCATATTCATCTCAACACTGCTCATCTTTGCAGACTACGGCCAAAAGATATTCATCAAGAAATCATTCATCTTTCCACTACAGCCAAAGATATTCAAGAATATCATCATTTAGACCGAGGATGATGAAAATATTTTAAAGGAAACGAATTCAAAGAAACAAAAGAACAATATTAAGGATTCGATTTTAAACAATCCAAGTTCAAAATACTTCATAAGTAATCGTAGTGGAGTAAAATTCAAGAATGATCAAAACATGGATATAATGATCAAAGCTAGTATCCATAATGGATATTTTGGACAAAAGAAGAAATTTCATTTTTCGGTGAATAGTGCAGTATTCGTGAATAGTCGTATCGTGAATAGTATCGTTATACGTGAATAAGAAACTCACACCAAAAGATAGAAATTTCACAAAAAAATATCTTCACGCTCGTGAATAAGATACGTGAATAGTATCGTGAATAATGAACTCATGAATAAGTAACCCCGACATAAAAAAGTTCTAAATTTGATAAAATTTCCAACCAATATTTTGACATAATGATATTGAAGAAATAATATCATTTTTGAATAAAATAACATCCCTTACCTCGAAAAGACAAAGATTTCTAAAACCACCTGATATAGGCTATGACTTGAACTTGCAGACCAGTATAGCAATACTCAAAGTATACTCAAAATACTCACAAGAATACGCTCGATAATATAGAGAGAGAAAACTTCAATTTCGTGTGATTTTCAATTCTAACCTAAGCACCTATTTATATGGAAAATCGCTGAACACCAAAGTAGAAAATTTATTAAATATTATTATATTTTTCCAAAACTTTATACGCATGCTTTACCATCTGAACTCAGCCCCTATCACATGTTAAATGAGGGAAACAAAATGAAAAACACGTTTTTGTAAATAAAAATAATTAAAACTTTCAAAAATCAATTATTTCGGAACTTCGAAACTTCAATAATTCATAATAAATAGCTCTTTTATCAGAAAAATTCGAAACACGCGACTTTTCATAGGAAATTCCATTATCTACAACTTTGCAGAAGGAAGTTTTTCTAAATTCCAAACAGAAATTAACCGAAATCCACAAACGGACGATTTTTCACAATTATAATCAAATTTCAATCAAGAAATGGGGTCCAATTTAGCACATAAAACAAGCTTTAAATATTTTTGGTAACAAAAATACTCCTCCTCCACATATACTCATATATCCCACATTCATCGTAAAAATATCATCATTATTATATTATTAAAATATAATAATATATTTAAATGAATTATTTTATCGTAAAAGATAAAATATTAATTTTCAACAATTGTCACATTAAAAAATTTTCTCCATCTATATTCACATAAAATCAATATTTTCCTCATCATATAAATCAATAATTAATTATTCACAAATAATATTACAGAATCACAATCTTGGCAAACTGTAGTTCTCGTGAGAAGAGGGCTTTCCAATAAGGATCTCTCATCGGCGCCGCAATTATTAGGTGACCAAACCTCTCCTTGACGTAACTTTCTAGACATTGCCAATAATGTTATCCTATAATATTATTTAGATAATATGAATTATTATCTCTAGATAATGGAAAATATTGTGTAATGACAATTTATTAAACAACAAGAATATAAAATATCAATGCAAAGAATTATTGAATTAATAAAATAATATAATTTGAGCATTAGATTATCGTAACAATTATTGAGTAGTGCCTTCTTACGTAAGAATCAATAATTGGTGCAATACAGTATCTTCTTGTCAAGTAATGAACGCCGTATTCTTGTGTTTTAACCACGTGTATTCCAACGATAATCTGTAATAACTGCGTCGTTATTATAAACAACTTATACTTGTCATTTTCTTCATCCAATCACTTTTCGTTATGGGCCCACACAAGGCTGCGCCATCGTACTAATATTCCCCGACAACAAGAATATTCCACGACCAAACGAATATTCTCCGATAACAATGAGTATTTTATAATCACTTGCTTATTCGAAATAGTTGCGCATTTTACCCATAACTAACCACATTAATCAAATCAACCCCTTACTATTTCAAAATAATAATTAGAGAAAATTAAATTTTTATTTATAAAAAGTTGGGGCCTTACTATCTTTGTAAGTATAATACGATAAAACATAAACTGTGAGTTTGAATACAAATATTGTCTCACTGTAGATTATACAAACTCAAAAGGAGTCCTTATTACAATTATTATTATACTATTTCACGGAATAGTGAGGACTACTAATGCTATCATCCGTCCGTCACTCCGCTCCCTCGACTAGTCCCCTCGCTACGTTCTCATTTCACGAAGAGAACAATAAAATAAAAGGTGAGTTCAACTAGCCCGATGAGAAATATTATGACTAAGATAATGCAGAATATATTATCGTTAGCCTTCAACAATGTGTTAAACTGATACAATATAACAACCATCATTAGTGTAATACCGTAAAGCATCATCGCTCAACAACGCCATTAGTGTGTTTTAACCAATTCCAGTATTTCAACAAAGATATTAATGTAACAATCTGCAGCCATTATTTATAACAACTTATACTTGTCGTTTTCTTTATCCAATTGCTTTTAGTTATAGGGCCCACACAGGGCTGCTTGGCCGTCATTTAATATTCCCTCGACAAGAAGAAGAATATTCCATGACAAAACGAATATTCTCCTACAACAATGAGTATTTTATAACCACTTGTTTATTTGAAATATTTAACATATTTTACCCATAACTAACCACATTAATCAAATCAACCCTTACTATTTCAAAATGATAAATAGAAATTAAATTTCAATTATTAATAATTTGGGGTCTTACAGTTTTATGTTGTCGTATTTTACACGCGACAATTGTATTAATGAAGTTGTAGTTGTTTCGCATACCATGTATTTGGCGACTTCTGTAATGGGTGATGTATACCTATTTTGGGGGCGTCACAATTGTATCGAGCTTAGGGATATGATCTCTGGCGAGATCGGGAATAGAACTAAGAGGGAGGCGAGAGTAAATCCTTCGCTAGTGTGTCCTACCTAAGCTTATTTGTTGGTCATCATAATATACGGGTATTATATGATTTGTTAATTTGTTAAATTAACCCTTGTTTTATAAGCGATGTTGAGAATGTCATTTGAGAATGTTAATAAATGGAGTAAATGAGACCGTGGAGACACCTTTTGCTCACCAATGAGAGAATGTGCAATAAATTCATCAATGTTCCTCCCGTGAACAACACCTTGAAAGCGAGATGATGAGCGATGGTATGTTTAGGAACTTTCTAGAATTCATGCAAAACCAAACGAGAAAAGACTACTGTTCAAAATGCGGTGGAAACACTCACACTCAAGAATGGTCACCATTAAGCGATTCAAGGAGTTAGATCACGGCAGGAGTTTTTGGGAAAGCCGTAACCATTTACTAGAGAGGCGTGGATAAAGCGATCACTAAGATATTTGATGTCTTGGGATGCTCGAGAGGAGCAAAAGGTTCCTTTCGCCACTTTTATATTACGAGGAGAAAGTGCATTATTGGTGGGAATCAAGTAAAGCGTACTCGACTACCGTGACTTGAAGATGTCTTGGGAGAAGTTCGAAGAATTGTTCAACGACAAGTACTTTCCCGAAAGTATTCGTCACATGAAGGAGTAGAGAGTTCATCAAGTTGAGCAAAACAATATGAGCGATGTCGCAAAGATCTGAAGCTAAGTTTGCCGAGTTGTCTCGATTTGCATCCCATTTGGTTAATAATGAGGAGAGAATAGACACGAATATTTCTGCGAGGTTTGAAACCCAAAATACGTCAATACCTCATTTCTCACAAACTTTGTTTATATTCGGATGTTGTAAATAGGGCTCAATTATTGGAGCGCGATAATGAGTCGGCTCAATCAAGAATAATGACCAACAACTGATGATAATCGTCTCGGGTGGCAACGATCATCTGAACAATGATAACCATCGTGGAGAAATTATCATGCGAAATGGTAACCACTTGATGGTAATCATAGCCAAGGTAATAGAAGAAATAAATCAAGTGGAAATTTCAAGAAGAATGATTTAACAATGACGGGAAGACATCTCCAAGACCAACACCAAAGAACGAATTTTAGAGGAGGAGAAAGTCCGCCGTTAGATCTTCTGAATCACGGAGAAGAGGACACATAAGTTCAAACTGCTCACAACCTTCCAAGGTATGTTATAATTGTGGAAAAGAAGGTCATATCACTTTCGAGATTATGCAGTGGCGAAACCCACTCCAATGAGGATGGTGACTCAAAAGGCATCCCCGAAAAAGTCAAAGTCAACGGTTCTGGAAGAGCGTTTTTACGTGACTTCTCAAAAAGCGAGTAACTTACGAGCGAGTTAGTACAGAGTTAGTTAATTATAAATTTTTGCGAAGTTTATACCTTATTAGATACCGGTTCTACCCATTCATTTATCTCTCCTGCTTATACTCAACGTTTAAACTTGACTTTGGAGAACTGCCTGGTTGTCATTATTGTGATTCTGTAATATTATTTGTGAATAATTAATTATTGATATTTGATGTGGATATAAATGATAGATTTATTTATGTGGTTATAAATGAAGGAATTAATGTTGAGATATTTTATCAGTATTTTGTCGGATTGGAGGTATTAAAAGATCAAATCAGTGTTCTTACAGCTTTATTGTGTGAGTTATAATTTAATCTGACCGTTGGATCGTTGTAATTTTTGGATATGTTATACATATATAAGTTTAGTATATGTTCACAAATTTTGAACCGTTAAAAATGAAAGAATGATTTTTTATAAATTTTAAGAGGTGACTGATTCAGAAATTAGGTTTATAAATGATTTTGGTGGAAAATTCTAAAAATGGGTGGGCCCCACTTTTGGTTGTTGGGGAAGATGGCTAATTTTTGGTGGGTAGAATAATAGCGAGTAAAAGCCATCAGATTCTGGTCAAAATCTTCGCTTGACGTCTAACATTTTCCTATAAATAGAGGCTAAGTTAGAATTAAAATCACACTAGAATTCATAAGTTTTCTCTTTTCTCTCTAGATTATCGAGTGTATTTTGTGAGTATTTAGATACTTGGTGAGTTCTTATTCATCGGTCTGAAGTTTCCTTGACGTCATATCTCGATGTCGAGTCGAAATCTTTGCTCTTTTTGAGGTAAGGATAGTAAGAGATATTAAGGGATGTTATATTCTTCATAATGATGTTATTCTTTTAATATCATTATAATGACATATTTGTATGGATCTTATTGTGGAATTTCTACCTTTTTGAGTCGAGAGTTCTTATTCACGTATCGACCTTATTCACGTATCTGACACTATTAATGTATATGGATATGGAACTATTTACGTATATGACATTATTTACGATATCTACGATTTTATGTCACGAATCTGAGTCTTATTCACGATTCTTATTCATAAGTTACTATTCACGAGTTACTATTCACGGGTACTATTCACGACAAAAATTGGTTTCTTTTTCTGACCAAATTATCATTGATTTATGAATATTACTCTTGAAATTAAATACAGTTGTTGATCATATTATTTTTATTATCATATATAACATTTTTATATTTATGGTGATGGAATTTCTCTTTGACTTGAGTGTAAAGATGGGTAGATTATTGGTATGATAATGACTATGGGTTCTCTTTGGCCAGTAGTGCAAAGTTGAATCGTTGACTGGTATGATCATGACCATTGAATTTACAATTGAATATTTTTAGCTTAAGTACAAAGGTGAATTGATCAACATGGTTATAATTATGGTTTATATAGATTTTGAAATGATTATATATTTCTTTGAGATATTAATATATTTGGCATGTAGTGCAAATATGAACTATTGATGAATATCTTTGGTATGTATTGCAAAGATGAACTGTTGATGAATATCTTTGGCCTGTAGTGCAAAGATGAACTGTTGTTGAATATCTTTGACTCGTAGTGCAAAGATGACCTGTTGTTGAATATCTTTGGCCTGTAGTGCAAAGATGAACTGTTAATGAATATCTTTGGCCCGTAGTGCAAAGATGAATTTATTAGTATGATTATGAGCGAGGCTGTGATTTGGTATAACCATGATCTTTGATGTTTCGAGTAAAGACGGTGATAAAAATTATCTTCGTCCTGGATGAGAAGAGGAATTTAGAATCACAATTATGATTATGAGTTATTCATATGATTGTGGAAAGGAACTGTTGATTTCTATTACAGGGATAAAACATTGTTGGTGGACTTTTAACATGGAGAAGATAATAGACTTTGTGGTCTATTTGACTCTTCTAATGGATTGCTCGTTCCGCTGCACATCCAGTTGCGGAGTATATCTACGAGCACTATCTATATAATCTTGGTGTTTATTTGGAGTATAATTCTCAATTAGAGACAGTGGATATAATTATATGTCAAGAGAAGACTCACCATTGGAAAGAAGATGAAAGTAATTGTAAGACCCCAAATTATTAATAAATAAAATTTATTTTCCTCTATTTATTATTTTGAAATAGTAAGGGTTGATTTGATTAATGTGGATAGTTATGGGTAAAATACGCAAATATTTTGAATAAGCAGTGGTTATAAAATATTCATTATTGTCGAGGGAATATTAGTTTGGTGCGTGGAATATTAAATCTTTGTCGGGGAATATTAAATGCACTGACAGATTTTTATGGGGCCCATAACTGAAGCGATTGGATGAAGAAAACGACAAATATATGTTGTTTAAAAAATAACAGTAGTAGTTATTCACAGAATTATCTCTTGTTAAAATACTAAATGGTTAAAACACGTGTAGTGTTAGGTTTGTAATATTTATGAACGAATCAAATTGCACAAATAAAGCGGAAAATGTGTAAAAATCGAGTTTTAAAATTTTACAAACCATATACCCTGATCACCCTTTATGCATAATTATTAATTAAAGGAAAAGATAAAGAATAAAATCATACCCTCGAAGATCGAGCTTCCTCAAGTCTGAAGTTCACCTCCAAATCCTTTCACGTTCAACTTGAATCCACCGGGTTTGGTTCTTCCTCCTGATCAACGTTAGCCACCCAAGTGTTTGGCCTCTGAGAGGTGATCCACCAGGAAGAAGAATGATTCAAGAAGATGGGTGGTTGGCTAAACCTTAGTTTTTCTATCTACTATAGAAAAGAAGCGTCTTCCAACTTTTGGAATTGCGTATATTTTGATATCTCGATATAAAGACTACTCTTATAAAGATATCGAGGTAACCTATTTAATAAAATAAGGTATTATTTAATTAAACTCTTTTAATTAAATGGGCTCCCTAATCTTATTAGGGATAATTAATTAAACTCTTTTAACTAATTTTCCCTCCTAATCCTATTAGGAATAAATGAAATACTTATATTAAATTAATTTCTAAACTCTTTTAGAAATTAAAATAATAATAATAATTGTAATAATATTAATAAGACTCCTCTTATTAATTTATGTTTAATATTTCTAAAATATTAAATAATAAATATTAAGTTATTTAATTTATTCTATCACCATAGATTAAATTAAATATACATAACATATTATTACGATTATGCCATTAACTTCTTAAATAATTATTCTTCCTTTTATGGTGTGACCCTTTAGGTTCTCCATATTAAACCCCGGTTGTGAATAAATCAATTAGAACAATTCTAATCTTATTTAAATAAATAAATTAAACAATTTATTTAAATAAATAATATTTATTCTATAATAGGATAAGCTCCCTAGCGATCAACGACTTTCCGATAATATAGATTTCAACATTAATCATAAAAGAACCTTTGAGTAAATAGTTCTGCATACAATTCAATCCTTCCACCATACAATGTCCCAATTAAATATAAGACATGGAATTCTTTGTCAAAGTCTTATTTTATTTAATTATATGTATTTCGACTCTTAAATGCACAACTCAAATAATGCAAATTAGAAACTCCTTTCTAATTTCATTCTCGCCTGCCAAGGACTACTGGGTTGTCATTTATCGAATCACATAGGACATTTCTTTTCTTTTAATAAGTGGTAGATTCTTTATTGATCATACATTATCTCCATATACAACTTATTATACCCAAGCATACCTTTGATATACCCTAAGGGTCTTAAGGAATAAGTCAAAGTATAACTCATCATACACAAGATACTATGATGATCTCAAGTCCAAGGATCACTTGTACTACTATCACTACGAGAATTCCTATCGACAGTGAGTAAAACTCCATTAGGTATTCCTTAAATGGTCAATGCTCGATGAACTTATTCTCTAATAAACACCTACATACTTGCTTTAGTGTCTCCACACAAATGATCATGAGATCAATCATCCTCATCCAATGAGCAAACGACGTATGTACCAATCTATCCGGATTCACTAATCCCCAATTTAGTAATCCAATGATTGGGAACTATTTTAGTTTTAAGCTTTCTAAGAATTTAGATCTCATTAGAATGATCATCATCATTATTCTAAAAGCATTGCTTAAAACTATGGGTTTATCACGTATTATAAAATAACATCATGTAGATAATTAAAAGCCTTTAATAAATTAATACTTTTTATTAATAAATGAATAAGATTGTTACAAAGTATATGCTTTATCATCAAACATGATTGGCTTGTGTGCATACTACTTTCAAGTAGCACACGGTATTGCGCCAATTATTGATTCTTACGTAAGAAGGCACTACTCAATAATGGTTACATTAATTACTGTTCAGTATTTTATTTTATTGATTTAATAATTGTTGCGTTGATATTTTATATTGCTGTTGTTTCAATAATTGTCATTACACAGTATTTTTCATTATCGAAGCAATAATTCATATTATCTGAATAATATTATTAGATAACATTATTGGCAATGTCTAGAAAGTTACATCTAAGGAGAGGTTTGGTCACCTAATTGCATGCGCCAAGAAGAGAAATTCTCATTGAAAGCCCTGCTTCCCTGAACCGCTCAGTTGTCGATATTGTGATTACAAATATTATTTGTGAATAATTAATTATTGATTTATATGATGAGAAAAATATTGATTTTATGTGGATATAGATGGAGAAATTTTTAATGTGACAATTGTTAAAAAAAAAATTTTTCTTTTTCCGATAAAATAATTCATTTAAATATATTATTATATTTTAATAATATAATAATGGTGATATTTTTACAACGAATGGGATATATGAGTATCTATCGAGGAAAGAGTATTTTTGTTGTAATAAATGTTTAAAAACATGTTAAACATGTTCGGTGGACCCCATTTCTTGATCGAAATTTGATTATAGCACTGTAAAAAAATATCATTTGTGGATTTCTTGTCAATTTTTGTTTGGAATTTGGAAAAACTTTCTTACGTAAAGTTGTAGAGAATTGAATTTCCTATAAAAAAGCGCGAGATTTGAATTTTCTGATAAAAGACCTATTTATTATGAATTATTGAAGTTCCGAAGCTCCAAAATAATTGATTTTTGGAAGTTTTAATTATTTTATAAAAGAAAAACGTTTTTTTAGATGTGTGAGCCTCATTTTACATGTGTTAGGTTGCTGATTTCAGATTCTCAAAGGTTGGCATAGACAAATTTTTATAAATATATTATTATATTAAATTTTCTACTTTGGTGTTCTAAGCATTTTCCTATAAATAGGGTCTTGGGTTAGAATTGAAAATCACACCGTAAATCTGAAGTTTTCTCTCTATATTATCGAAATATTCTTGTGAGTATTTTGAGTATACTTTGAGTATTGCTATACTATGCGAGTTCAAGTCATAACCTATATCCTGGTGTTTATTAAGTAATGCATCTTCGAGGTAAGGGATATTATTTTTTTAATGATATTATTTATTCTAATATCATTATCTTTGAAGTATTGATCTGAACTTTTAATCAAATTTGGAACTTTTGGTGTCGATTTACTATTCACGTATCGACACTTATTCACGTGATATCTGATATTCATTCACGAATAAGCCTTATTCATCGAAAAATGAAAATTTTCCTTTTTAGTCCAAAATATCTATTGTGGATACTAGCTTTGATTGTATCCATGTTTTGATCATTCTTGAATTTTACACCACTATGATTATTTTTGAGGTATTTTTGGACATGGATAAAACAAAGTACTGAATCCTTAATCCTTAATCCTCATCATTTTGTTTCACTTTGGATTTGTTTCTTTAAAAATATTTTTCATCATCCTCGGTCTTAAATGATGATATTATTGAATATCTTTGGCACCGTAGCGCATGAATGAATGATTTCGATGAATATCTTTGGCCCGTAGTCTGCAAAGATGAGCAGTGTTTAGATGAACATGACTTAATGATGAATATCTTTGGCACAGTAGTGCAAAGATGAATATTTGATTCCGATGTATATTGATTGATGTTACGGGGATAAAAGATAGACGATGAACTTTTAAATTCATACATAGAAGATAGTAGTTTGCATTCTCTACTTAACTCTTCTAATGAATTATTATTTCATTGCGAATATTGATTTAAAACTTGTTGTCTATTGTATTCTATTAGATTTTTCCTGTTGGAGACTAACGATAATTTGTTGTATATTATCTTAGTCATAATATTCTTCTTTGGGCTAGTTGAGCTCACCCTTTTCCTTTTGTTCCATTTTTCTTCTCGGGAGGCGAGAATGTAGCGAAAGTACTAGAGTCGGGGTATGGAATGAAGGTTCTAGAGAGAGTTGTTTAGTAGTCTTCACCATTTTGTAAAATAATGTATCAATAATTATGATTGGGACTTATTTGCGTGTGGATATTGTCTAGATGGCAATATCTATATTTAAACTCACAGTTTATATGTTGTAATAATAAAGTTGTAGTTATTTCTGTACCATGTATTTGGCGACTCAGAATGGGTTGGATGGAATGGACCTATTTTGGGGGCGTCACGGTTACTGTATCGAGCTTAGGATATGATCTCTGGCGGAGATCGGGGAATAGAACTAGGAGGGGAGAGACGAGTAAATCCTTCGCTAGTGTGTCCTACCTAAGCTTATTTGTTAGTTGGTTAGTATATAGGGATATTATGTGATATATTGATTTCCTTAATTAACCCTTATTTTATGACGATGTTTGAGAATGTCGATGAGAATATTAATGATTGGAGTAAATGAGACCGTGGAGATTCCTGTGCTTTACTAACGAGAGAATGTAAGTGAGTGACAATGTTCCTCCCGTGAACAACACCAATGAAAGAGATGATGAACGAGGGATGTTTAGAAACTTTTTGCGGTTTATGCAAAATCGCATTTAGAGGAGACTCGTGTTCAAAATCTGAGGAGAAATGATAGCAATTCACGGGTTGTCACAACCAAGCAGATTCAAAGAGTTAGGACCACGAATTTAAGGGAAAGCGAGATCCGATCATGGCGGAAACATGGGTCAAGCAAATTACCAAGATATTCGATGTCTTGGGATTCACGGAGAAACGAAGGTTCCATTCGCCACCTTTATGTTCCAAAATGGCGAGGCGATCTCTGGTAGGAGTCTCATGAAGCGCGTCTCCATCCAAACTTGCTCAAAGATGTCTTGGGGAGACGTTTGAAACTATTTAATGACAAATACTTTCCGAAAGTGTTCGGGCTCGTATGAAGGAAGTGGAGTTCATTAGATTAGAACAAAATAACATGGCGGTGTCTCGATCTGAGGCAAAGTTTGCGAGTTATCGAGTTTTGTACCTTATTTGGTGGAGAATGAGGAGCGTTATGGCGGATGTTTACGAGAGGTTTGAAACCCGTATGACAATATCTCATTTCTCATAAATTTTCTCTATTTAGATGATGTTGTTAACAGGGCTCGATTGTTAGAAGCGAGATAACGAGTATGTTCAACCAAGGACCATAACCGAGGATCATACCGAGAGATAGTAGTCGATAGAATAACGATAACCAAAGTGGAGAAAGAAAAGCAGACGGACAAAATGGTAACCACTCTGAGTGGTAATCATAGCCGTAAAAATAGAAGAAGCGAGTCGGAGGAGATTTTAAAAGAGGAGATTTAACAACGACCATGTGAAGACGACGGTCTTGGCAAAGCGGTTCTAAGGGAGGAGAACGACCACCCATTATATATCTATAAATGCGGAAAGAGGGACATATCGGTCCAAACTACCCACAACAGATTCAAGGTATGCTATAATTATGGAAAGGAAGGACATATCGCTCAAGATTTATGCGGTAGAAAACCTAGTTCAATGGGGACGGTGACTCAAAAAGACCGTCCCCATAAAAGTCAAAGTCAATCGGTTCTGGAAGAAGCGTTTGTTGTGACTAGTCAAAAATGCGAGGAACCCAAACGAGGTGATCACGGGTAAGCTATTTATAAATTCTTGCGAAGTTTATACCTTACTGATATCTGGGTATACCCATTCATTTATCTCTCCTACTTGTGCTCAACGTTTAAATTTGACTCGGAAAAATTAGACTTTGACTATCTCATGGAAACTCCGTTAGGAGAAACTTTCATCACATCCATCATTTTATAAATCTTGTTTGATTCAAGTTGGCACCATCACCTTACATATTGACCTTATCTCTTTAAAGATACTTGTTTTTGATGTGATTTTAGGGATTGATTGGTTAACTACTCATCATGCCAAAATTGATTATTTTAAATAAGGTTGTTAGTTTTCATATTCCTAACCAACCTGTGTTTATGCAATTCAAGCAACTAAACCATTAAAATCAATCACCGTCATATCTAATCATAAAGCTATTCGTTTATTGAAAAACGGATGTCAAGCTTTCTTAGCCCATGTTATGGATTTGAATAAAGACACGTCAAATTTGAATAATATTCCCTGTTGTCATTGACTTTTTCCGGCGTATTTCTGAAGAACTTCCCGTTACCACCCCGAAATGTGAAGTTGAATTCTTTATTGATCTTGAACTCGGTACAAAGCCCATTTCTAAAACCCCATATCGAATGGCTCTATTGAACTTTAGGAGTTAAAGGTCCAACTACGTGAATTGTTGGACATCGGTTTCATTCGACTTAATACATCCCTTGGGGTGCTCCTGCTTTATTCGTAAAGAAGAAAGAAGCGGGAGTATGCGACTTTATATTGACTATTGGGAATTGAACCATGTCACCATCAAGAATAGGTATCCTCTACCTCGTATTGATGACTTGTTTGACCCGATTCTGGAGCACAATTTTTTCAAAAGATCGATCTTCGTTAGATATCATCACCAAGATTAGGCGAGGATATTCAAAAGACCGCCTTTAGAACTTCATGCGGGCATTATGAATTCTTAGTCATGTCTTTCGGATTGACTAATGCTCTTGCGGCTTTCATGAATCGAGTATTCAAGGAATATTTGGATCAATTCGTTGTTTTTTATTGATGACATCCTCATATATTCCAAAAGCCGTGAAGATCATGAGCACCATTTGAAGTAGTACTACTCAAAGGCTTCGTGAAAATAAGCTTTATGCCAAGTTGAAGAAATCGAGTTCGGCTTGAGAAGTAGCATTCCTTGGGCACGTGGTGTCGAAACATGGAGTATCTGTTGATCCGTGAAGATTGAAGTAATACAAAGTTGGATCAACCAAAGTCGATGTTGAAGTCGTAGTTTTTTGGGCTTAAATGGTTATTATCGGAGATTTGTGGAAGGGTTTTCTCGAATCGCTACTCCATTAACCCAAATAACTTCGGAAGGATACAAAATTCGTTTGGAGCGAAGAATGCGAGAAGAGTTTCCAAGAGCTTAGAGAGGAGACTTATTTCTATTTTGTTCTAACAATACCATCCGGTTCGGATGGATTTGTTATCTCTGGCCATGCTTCGAGCAAAGGGTTAGGATGTGTTCTCATGCACGTGGGAAAGTCATAGCCTATGCCTCGCGATAACTTAAAAGGTATGAGAGGAATTATCCTACTCATGATCTAGAGTTAGCGGCAATCGTTTTCGCTTAAAGATATGGAGGCACTATCTATATGGGAGAAAGTGGAGATATATTCGGACCATAAAAGCCTTAAATATTTCTTCACTCAAAAAAGAACTCAACATGCGGCGGCGGACGTTGGCTCGAGCTATTGAAAAGACTACGACCACACTATTCAATACCATCTTGGAAAAAGCGAACGTGGTAGGTATCGCTCGTTGAGTAGAAGATCATATGCGAGGAATGAGTGCGATGATGTCAAGTATACGACAGAGCCAACTTTAATAGAAAAAGTTAAGGTTGCTTCGAGCCACCGGCCCGGGAAATGATCGTTTGAAGAAGAAAGTAGAAGAAGGAGCTATCCGGGCGCGAGAATTGATGAAGAAGGAATACTTGAGTCCACTCTGAGACTTTGTGTTCCTAACAACTCGATTTGAAGTACAAGATTATGATGGAGGCACACAATAAACCATTTGTCATCCATCCTGAAGTACTAAAATGTATCGTGATCTTCTACATACATTTTGGTGGAACAATATGAAGAGAGAGATTGCAAAGTTTATCTCGATGTGTTTAACTTGTCAACGTGTAAAGGCGGAGCATCTAGTACTGAAGGGTCCATTGCAACCACTTGAGATTCCGAAATGGAAGTGGAACATATTACCATGGATTTCGTTTCACGGGTCTTCCTACGGTTTCTCAAGGCATCAATGCTATTTGGGTTATTGTTGATAGATTAACCAAGTCTACTCATTTCTTGCCGATCACGGAGACTTATTCCTTGAACGTCTTGCTAGTATATATGTAAATGAGATTGTGAGGTTGCATGGCATGCCAAGTATCCATAGTTTGGATCGTGACCCAAGATTCACTTCAAGATTTTGGGTTAGCTTGCAAAAAGCTATAGGCGCGGATTCTGATTTATTCGATTTTGACATACCATCCTCAAACCAGACGGACAATCGAGAGGACTATTCAAACTCTTGAAGATTTATTAAGACTCGTGTCCTGAGACTTCATGGGCGGTTGGGATAAGTATTTACCATTGGTGGAATTCTCCTACAATACAATAGTTATCGAGCAAGTATAGGTGTGGCTCCATTTGAAGCATTATATGGACGAAAGTGTCGCTCTCCGATATGTTGGGATGAGGTGGGTGAAGCAACATTGTTGGGACCCGAGTTAAGACGTATTTGACTCACCGAAAAGATCCAAATGATTCGACAACGTATACAAAGCGGTACAAGATCGACAAAAGAGTTATCGCGGATCTTCATCGAAAGGGCGTGGAATTTAGTATAGGGGATCATGTATTGTTGTGCGAGTTGCTCCATGGAAGGGAGTTACAAGATTTGGGAAGAGAGGAAAGCTCAATCCACGATTTATTGGTCCATTTCAAATTCTTGACCGAGTAGGAAATGTAGCCTATAGACTCGCGTTACCTCAAAGTATGTCTCGTGTTCATAATGTGTTTCACATATCTCGTACTTCGTAAATATGTGAAAGACCCGAACCACGTTATAGAGTTAGAACCGAGACGAAATAGCCAAGACTTAACGTCACGAGGAGGTACTGTCAAGATCTTGGATAGGAAGAACATGTCCTATGTACTGGGGTTATACCACAAGTTAAAGTTTTGTGGAGAAACCATCTTTATTAAGAAATGACACGGGAGTTGGAAACGGAAATGAAAGCGAGGTATTCTCATCTTTTGAAACACTGTCACGTGACGTCAATTTCAAGGACGAAATTTCATAAGGAGGGAGGTTGTAAGACCCCAAATTATTAATAAATGAAATTTATTTTCCTCTATTTATTATTTTGAAATAGTAAGGGTTGATTTGATTATTGTGGATAGTTATGGGTAAAATACATTAAATATTTGAATAAGCAAGTGGTTATAAAATATTCATTATTATTTGGGAATATTCGTTTGGTGCGTGGAATATTAATCTTTGTCGGGAATATTAAATGACGGCAGCCTTTTTTTTGGGCCCCATAACGGAAAGTGATTGGAAGAAGAAAGCGACAAATATAAGTTGTTTAAAAATAACAGCGTGGTTATTCTGAATTATCTTTGTTAAAATACTCGGTGGTTAAAACACACGAAGACACCAGTATTATTACCAATTATTGATTCTTACGTGAAGGCACTTACTCAATAATGGTTACTGATAATTCTTTATTCGATATTTTGTTTTATTGATTTAATAATTCTTTGCGTTGATATTTTATATTCTTTGTTTTTGATAATTGTCATTACACAAAGTATTTTTCATTATCGAAGCAATAATTCATATTATCTGAATAATATTATTAGATAACATTATTGGCAATGTCTAGAAAGTTACATCTAAGGAGAGGTTTAATCACCTAATTATTGGCGTCGATGAGGAAAAATTCTTATTGGAAAGCCCCTTCCTTCACAAGGCTGCACAGTTGTCGATATTATGATTACATAATATTATTTGTAAATAATTAATTATTGATTTATATGATGAGAAAAATATTGATTTTATGTGGATATAGATGGAGAAAATTTTAATGTGACAATTGTTGAAAATTGAAATTTTATCTTTTACGATAAAATAATTCATTTAAATATATTATTATATTTTAATAATATAATAATGGTGATATTTTTACAACGAATGTGGGATATATGAGTATCTGAGGAGGAAGAGTATTTTTGTTGCAATAAATGTTTAAAACATGTTAAACATGTCGGTGGACCCCATTTCTTGGTGAGAAATTTGATTATAGCACAGTAAAATCGCCATTTGTGGATTTCGTCAATTTACATTTGGAATTTGGAAAAACTTTCTTCTCGCAAAGTTGTAGAATTGAATTTCCTATATAAATTCGCAAGATTCAATTTTTCCGATAAAAGGGCTGTTTATTATGAATTATTGAAGTTACAAGCTCAAAATAATTGATTTTGGAAGTTTTAATTATTTTATAAAAGAAAAACGTTTTTTAGATGTGTGAGCCTCATTTTACATGTGTTAGGTTGCTGATTTTAGATTCTCAAAGGTTGGGCGTAGACAAATTTTTATAAATATATTATTATATTAAATTTTCTACTTTGGTGTTCTAAAGCATTTTCCTATAAATAGGGTCTTGGGTTAGAATTGAAAATCACACTTTAAAGCTCAAAGTTTTCTCTCTATATTATCGGCGTATTCTTGTGAGTATTTTGAGTATACTTTGAGTATTGCTTATCTGGTCTGAGTTCAAGTCATAACTTATATCCTAGGTGTTTAACTAAAGTCTTGTCTTTTCGAGTAAGGGATATTATTTTTTTAATGATATTATTTATTCTAATATCATTATCTTAGAAGTATTGATCTGAACTTTTAATCAAATTTGGAACTTTTGGTGTCGAATTCTTATTCACGTGATACTGGACTTTATTCACGATATCTGATCTTATTCACGAATCTGACTATTCATCGAAAAATGAAAATTTTCCTTTTAAGTCCAAAATATCTATTGTGGATACTAGCTTTGATTGTATCCATGTTTTGATCATTCTTGAATTTTACACCACTATGATTATTTTTGAGGTATTTTTGGACATGGATAAAACAAAGTCTGAATCCTTAATCCTTAATCCTTGTCATTTTGTTTCACCGGATTCGTTTCTTTTAAAATATTTTCATCATCCTCGGTCTTAAATGATGATATTATTGAATATCTTTGGCACGTAGGTGCAAATATGAATGATTTACGATGAATATCTTTGGCCGTAGTCTGCAAAGATGAGCAGTGTTTAGATGAACATGACCAATGATGAATATCTTTGGCCAGTAGTGCAAAGATGAATATTTGATTCAGATGTATATTGATTGATGTTACGGGGATAAAAGATAGACGATGAACTTTTAAATTCATACATAGAAGATAGTAGTTTGCATTCTCTACTTAACTCTTCTAATGAATTATTATTTCACATTGCGAATATTGATTTAAAACTTGTTGTCTATTGTATTTTATTAGATTTTTCCCTGTTGGAGACTAATGATAATTTGTTGTATATTATCTTAGTCATAATATTCTTTACTAGGCTAGTTGAGCTCACCCTTTTCCTTTTTGTTTCATTTTTCTTCTTAGGAGGCGAGAATGTAGCGAAATACTTAGTCGGGGTATGGAATGAAGGTTCAGAGAGAGTTGTTTAGTAGTCCTCACCATTTTGTAAAATAATGTATCAATAATTATGATGGAGATTTATTTGCGTGTGGATATTGTCTAGATGGTAATATCTGTATTTAAACTCAAAGTTTATATGTTGTAATAATAAAGTTGTAGTTATTTCTGTACCATGTATTTGGCGACTTCGTAATGGGTTGGATGGAATGGACCTATTTTGGGGCGTCACAAGAATCTTCTCGTTTTTCTTTGGGGTCTATTAGATTGACCAAGGATAATTACGTGGGCATATGATATCTATCATAACCTGAGCGCACGGCCTCCCATGTATACTGAAAGGTTTCCTTGAGCACTTTCAAAGATTTTAATTTCTAAAATAGTTTTTGACCGTACCTTTATATAAGGTGTCATTGTGACGTCTTATCGAAGGTTGGGACATGAGTCACGGTTGGTATATATTTGTATCAAAACTCACAACATTTATGTTGTTGTATTTTGCACGACAATTGTTGTAATAAAGTTGTAGTTGTTTTCTGTACCATGTATTTGGCGACTCAGAATGGGTTGGATGGAATGGACCTATTTTGGGGTTGTCACAGCTGATGTGGCAAATCAATTCTGTAATGATAACTGTTCCCGGTTGGTTATCTAATTTCTGACAATTTGAATATATTTCATGCATTTTCCCTTTGTCGTTTCTCTCTTTTGTTTACTAAAGGCTTCTTTAGTTGGAAACCCTTATTTTCTTATTTGGGAACTTGAAAACCAAATTTCTTTTATTCTCTTTTTGATTTATGTCGGCGTTCTTTTCGTTCCTGTCGGCGTTGATCTCTCGTTACCACCGTTGTCCGCTCCGTCTTTGTCGGCGCTCATCTACACTCGTCGTCAGTACATTTTTTTGCCTGTTTCCGCCTCTCAATTTCCGAGTTCAGTGCGCTGCCGTTTTGTTTCTAAGCTTCCAAACACCGCTGCTTCACTTGTTTCGTTTGTGGTCGTCGTCACTGCTTCGTTTGGTTAATGTTAAGTTCTGATTTGGTTACTAGGTACTTTTTGACAATATGGAGGTTGATCATTAAATTAGTTTTGAAAACCTGTTGATTGTGTTTTGGTTACTAGTGCTTATATATTTGGATATTGTTGATTGATTTTTGATTCTATTACCAGTAGTTTGACATTGTTTGTTTGTTTATATTGAGTTTTTTGAACTTTTTCCTTTAGAGGTAACCAAATGCGTATTAGTGAGTGACAAAACTTCATCATGTTGGTTGTTATTTACCTTGATTATTTAAACACATTGAACATATTGAGAAATTTCATTATTACTTATCCAATTTATAATGTTTTCAGAATTTTAATTTGAAAATATCCAGTTATGATATATCAAAATTCCAATGTATAATATACCCCAATTAGACAGCGCAATAAACAGGTGTCCAATTGTCCAATATGTAGTGACCAATAAATCTCATTGAGTTATCCTGAATGATCAATTTTATAGTTATGGTAATGTATGTATGATTAATTTTTTTTAACAGAAGGTGCAGATGGTATTCGAAATGCCATGTAAAAGTTCTCATTTATGTAGATGCTGGTTACTTATAAATAACTTCTTTTAAAAATAAAATTATTTTGAATATGGTGCAGTTGGTAGCCAAACCTTCATACAAAGGTAACCATGCATTTTAGTTTTTGTGGGTAACTAAATAGTCTTAAAAAAAATTCAGTCTCTGCAACAAAATGTCGATTTCCAAATCTTTCGATCTTTTTGTGAATGTCGGTTTTGTATTTTCTCTTTGCGGGATTCGGCTACTACGACTTCTTATTTTTTCGTTATTTTGAATAGACTGATCGATTTCGTGGCTGGATTGTCAGTCTCTCTTCGATTTAGATGATCGATTTGTTTGAGTTGCTCGATTGTAGAACCTTTGCAAAGAATTGGTAATTGCCGCAGATGGCAGTAATTTTTCCTTGATTTCAGCGTTTCCTTATTTCTGTGAAAGTGAATAATCTGACGTGGTTATTGTGTTGCACTCTTTTTGTAATTATTTTGTGGATGCACTAATTTTGTAATTATTTTTTAATTGTTGTATAGTAGTGTAAAGAACCCTTTCTTTTTTTATGAATTGTTTCACCTCATATATATATATTTTTAATGTAGCCTTTATTTAGTTATAATTTTTTTTGTCTTAAATGATGTATCACGATAACATTAGTCGAGGAAATTTAATTATATAATTAATTATGCTTATTATTAAAATATTTAATATCATATCATTAATTAGTACCCTTAGCATTACTCTAAAGTTAATTATAAATAAATGAAAATTATGTGATTATTGAAGGTAAGATTATCTTGTTATTAGTTTCCTTCCTGATGTTTTTGACGCATAAAAAAATAAAATTAAAACAGTTGTAGGTAGATTAGACATGAAATGAAATAGCAGAATTAAACTCGGAATAGGATAGATCTTGCATTCTCGACTGCCCTAAGCTAATGCATGTATCAAAGGAGATATTCTGAGTCCTCTTGTGTTAGAAAATGGAGTCCCACCAAGACAGAGATGGTGAAATACAGACGGGAGAGAGGCAAAAAACTGGGGTCCACGTGTCTAGCTCGATGGCCCATATGTCTAACTCGATGGGTTACACGCAGTAGGACCTACTTATACCGATCGTGTGGTGTATAGTTTGATAGTGGGGTGTGGACCCATTTGGGTTTGCATGCTGTATCCGACGTGTTCCACTCCTTTACCAACTTGCCCCTTCTCCACTTACCAAATTGCCGAAGGTGCCATCAGGACCATATGGTTCCGACATTGGTGGAACCCAAACAAGCTCTACATTTTAGACTCTTCTTAGGCCCTGGTGGACATTGATTGAGCCTATACACAAACATATTGGGTCAACTTCCTTGTATGGTACTAGCGGAAACCAAAATCGGAAACAATAATTTTCGCATTTAGTATTTTTCCATTTTCCATTTTCCATTTTCCATAATTGATGGAAGAATTTTAATCCCTTACTTGACTATATAAAATTTCCTACTCTATACCAATAAATAAAATAGCATTAAAAAGGGAATTCAATTACCATAAAACTTTAAATCCCTAACAATGTA
The DNA here is from genome assembly GCA_020205615.1 of Panax quinquefolius. Lineage (NCBI taxonomy): Eukaryota > Viridiplantae > Streptophyta > Magnoliopsida > Apiales > Araliaceae > Panax > Panax quinquefolius. The sequence continues at coordinate 134,863,620 of CM035171.1, read as the reverse complement.
ATGTTCTTAATAATACTTAACAAGAATATACATCAAAAAAGACTTCACAAGTGATTCAACATGCCATATAGAAATAATAAAGAAGAGAAGGTCTCGCCCCAAGGCATAAGTCAAAGAAAATTATGTATGTATCTTATGCAAGACCAGTTGATAAGCTAAGGCTACATGAATGAAGGCCAGAAGAACTACAGAACCACGCCCACCAGAGCTGAAGGGGAGGTCAAAGGGAGTTGCAGGAGGAAACCAAAACATAGGTAGAAATTGCTTCAAACCCAAAGGAATCGAGTCCACCCACACTTGGTGAGTTATCAGGTTCCACACATTCATCGGCCAACCACTTCGTTCGGAAAGTCATACAAAAGGCTAATATTTTTTTACTTTGTTGAATGTCACACTTTTGAAAGCGAGTCAAACATTCTAATCCTAACGGTCAATAGCAACATAGTCGTAAAAAGAACTAAAAGCAGCATTTCTCTATACACGAAGCCACTAGGTACATTTGCGTATGAAACAAGAGCAACTTCTTCTAGCTTATTCAACCTTCCTTCAATTCATGAGACTTGGAAACTCTTGATTCAACAGTAAAGTCTAAAAAGACTCCCCTTCTCTCTATCCTTAGCTCTAGTCAAGTGCTATAACAAGCTCATCACTCACTCTAATTGTTTTGAAGAGTCAAACTCGATCTCTTCGGCATTCGATGCCGCCTCTTCCTTACCTTTTTCTCAATAAAAAGAAAGAGTGAGAGCCTCGTATGGATGACTCAATTGTTTAGGTGTATCGATCAAGGTTCTAATCTAGGGGCACTAAAAGCATAGATTCAACCTTTTTTCAGTCTTATTCATATATACCCTCTCCGTTGAAAAATACTTTATCGACTAACTATAGCTTGGTCTTTGTACTAGTTCTCCTTTCACATTAACTTGCCTTTTGGAATACATTCCAAAATGATTTTCCTACAAAGTGATTAAGTAATACAATTTTTCCATTAATTACATGTTATTTGAATTTTTATTTTGGAGTGTTCAAAAGGTTAGCCCTGTTAAATAAACAATGAAACTTAGCACAAATTAATAACGTAACGGACTATATTACACTTGTAGAAAAAAATTAGAAAAGGAAGAGGAATGATTATATATACCCATATGACAGCTATGAGAGGAAGAACAGAAAAAGATGGAAAGAATATCACAGGTGCTTAACATCGTCAAAAAAGGATAATCGTTACATAATAAATTCGTCCCACTCACTCCTTTACTCATAATTGGTAATAAAACACATCATATATATATATATATACATACTTTTTCACCCAAGAAATAAAATCTTCAAGTAAATTATATATATAATATAATAATAATAATTATGATTCAACACAAATAAGTAAATTATCAATTGTTTAACTTGTGCCATCAGTGTAGGCTGTAGCACTGAATGATGAGAAAAGCCATGATCATCTTCTTGATACTTGATATTCTCTATCATATTCCTTACCCGTATTAATATACATATAATACTTTTTGTTACATAAAGATCGATTAAGAAAATTAAAAGTGTACGTTGATAATAGTAAGAAAATACATACTTTGAAGTTTTAAAAACTATTTCTCCCTCTTATAACAGTTTAAGCAGTACATAAATTTAATCACCTCAGAATATTTCATTATTAATCGGATAAAAGTGACTATGATTGATTTATTAATATCGATCCTTAATTCTTGATGGCTTTGCATGGAAATGAGTAGCTAAACTTTTTGTTATGTGGAGTATTAATTTGACAAAATAAACTCCATCTTATTTCAAAGGGTCGAGAAACTTGTTGTACCTTTGACATCTTACAATTAATTATTGGAAAGTACTGTCGGGCGAATAAACTACATATACTCGTAAGTGATTGGATATGTCTGATATAATTCATTTGTCAAAAATTAGCCTGCTTGTTTGATTCCAATTAAAGATTACTAATTCAGTCAAAAGATATATATATATATATATATATATATATATATATATATATATATATATATATATGGAGAATGATCATATAAGTTTATTTATTATGGATCGAAAAGTAACATCTCTTGTCTATCTGGTCAGGTGTAATTAATGAGCAGATGAGATATGATATGGTAATTAAATAGATCATCCATTGCTAGTAATACTTAGCGACGCGTGGTAATACTCATTCTGATTCTATAAATCTAGTCTTGCCAGTTCTACAGAAACCTGTGGATAGGTTTCATAATTTCACCATGCTGTAATTTGGAGTTCCACATAAACCCGTGGATAGGTTTCATAATTTCACCATGCTGTAATTTGTATCCATAAAGCATGTCTAATCTGATAACACAATAAATTACTAGTACAGGTTAATTTTACATTGGCTAATGAATGTCAATAAAAACAAAAATGAAGGTAATCTACCATTTATATCTCTGCACATAAAAAACAAAAACAAAAACAAATTTTGTTTTTGTTTTTTATGTGCAGAGATATAAATGGTAGATTACCTTCATTTTTATTTTTATTGACATTCATTAGCCAATGTAAAATTAACCTGTACTAGTAATTCTGGCAAAACTAGATATTCCATAATGAGTATTACGCATCCATTAGTAATACTAGCGGATAAGAAGTTACTATATCATATCTCAACCATTCATTAATTACACTATGACCAGATAGATGTTATATGCCATTTTTTTGATACATAACAAATAGATATTATATGATCATTCTATATATATATATATATATATATATATATATATTCAAAATGTACAAGAATCCAATGTAATAACAATTCCATCGTCAACTCACAACTGCCAAATTAATACATTTTCACATCACATAAATTAGCTACTACTACTTCTTCACAGCCACGCACCCTGTGGTTCATCGATTTCAAACAAAGCAATTGACTGAATGCAAGATTGTTGATACTGCAAGAATAAAAATAATATTGTAAAAATAAATTTATATTTAATAATATTTTTATAATTATTATAATAATACTTAACATTTTTACCCATATTTATTTGGGCAATATCAACCCTTGATAGACGGCCAAATTAATATTCCATCTTCATCTAGTAACAAAGAACAATAAGAGCGAGCACAATCATAAAAATGATAAAATTAATGGCCATGGCCCTCCTCATGGCATGAATGCATGAAAGACATTATAGTAATTAACGCACAACTCGAGGGCAAACTTTACTTGGGCCAGTTATATATCATCATGGACTTGAGTGAGGCCCGTAGATATGAAAATATATTACAGTTGAAAAAAAAATAGGAAATACTGTTATAGTATTTGATCATTTTCCCTCTTTTTCTCCAACTGCGCACTACTTTTCAAGAAATAATTATACCACCAAAACCATTGGAGTTTAATTATGCTTTTACGCACAAATTTATTTATACTCATAACATTCCCTTTTTGATCTAATTAGTATATAATATAGTCTGTATGTATATACCTATATATATTATAGAGCGGCGTACGATGTTTTTGGGTATAAATAAAATAGTGGTTGACTAAAATACTCCGCAGGGTGAAAAGAAATGGTGTGGTAATGATGAAAGAGAAGGGTACAAGTGGGTGTAGGTTAAGCACTTTGGCATCCCCTTTCTTTCATTGCTAACTTGCACGCTGGCATAGCATGGCAGCTTAAGCTAAAGCTAAGCTAATAAAAAGGGACAATTTTGTAAAGCTTTTCTGGCGAATGATTGGCAGTTTTTTGACAATCTTTATATTTCAGGTTTGTAGACACATTTTTATTCTCTTTTTATTTGGTTAACGTTTTTGTTTTATGAGTTAAGAATTTAAGATTAATGGTGCGGTTTATGGCATTTTGTTTTTGTTTTTTTTTTTAAATTTTTTATAGTTTGATTGGTTATGGATATGTTGATCTTGATGTGATTGGCATACCTTGGCTTCTTATTTCTGCATGTCTATATCAAATGGCTCATGGAATTGAGCTGAATTGATATTGATTTTGCTGCAACGTTTGATCTTCTTCTGTGTAGACTGGGTTTCTGTCAGTCTGCCCATTGTTGATATAAGTTGGGTCATATGGTTAAAGAAATAACCACCCATATCAAGACTTCTTAGACTTATTTTGTTCTTGAATTATTTATCAGTAAAATTTTGGATTATTGTTTTTCCATATGTTTTCACCTCACTTACTGGTTGGGGTCTTTTGGGTTGATTCTTTTTCCGGTTAGATTATTGAATTTGGAAAATTAAATACAAGAAATTGGCGGCTCTAAACTGTGGTCAAGGTTGGACATCATCTATTGCTTCTTCTTGGTGAAAGAACCCTTTGTGGTCAGTGCTATAGTAAAACTGAAACATTCATCTGTCAGAAATTTGGGCCTATTTATCCAACCATGCTCTGGTGATCAGATAATTTTTGAAGGGGGAAAAAAAGTTCTAGATATGAAGTTTATGAAACTTGGATCCCGGCCAGATACTTTTTATACTACTGAGTCTGTAAGGTAAGATTATTACTGTTTAAATATGTTTACTCAGATATTATGTGCGGGGGTGAGTGAAATCAGTCTTCTTTCTTGTTAATGCAGGTCAATCTCCTTGGAGGTTTCTAGCGATCTTGTAGTACAAGTGAAGGGAAGTAGATATTTGCTTCATAAGGTAAGGTTTTTGGTTACCCTTTTCTTTGTAAAGTTCCAAAAGGATTTCAATTCTGATAACTATGTTTTTGTTTTTGGTTTTGATTAGTTTTGATTTTGTTCTGGTTCACAGTTTCCTTTGTTGTCCAAGTGCTTGCGCCTTCAGAGGCTGTGCTCTGAATCACCTGAATCTTCACAGCATCAAATAGTCCAACTCCCTGACTTCCCTGGTGGGATTGAGGCGTTTGAATTATGTGCAAAGTTCTGCTACGGTATCACAATCACTATCAGTGCCTTCAACATTGTATCAGCTCGATGCGCTGCTGAATACCTTCAAATGACCGATGATGTGGAGAAGGGAAATTTAATATATAAGCTCGAAGTTTTCTTTAATTCTTGTGTACTTCATGGCTGGAAGGACTCAATTGTGAGCTTACAAAGTACCAAAGCCTTCCCTTTGTGGGCAGAAGACCTCGGTATCACTAGCAGATGCATTGAAGCTATTGCTTCAAAAGTCCTTTCCCACCCCTCAAAGGCAAATTTATCACACAGTTACTTGAGAAGGGGTAGGGACGATACGCTGTCCTGTAATGGAGCAGAGAGTCAGAGGTCTAAACATACAACTAAAGGCTGGTGGGCTGAGGATGTTGCAGAACTGGGCATAGACCTTTATTGGAGAACAATGATAGCCATCAAATCCGGAGGGAAGATGCCCTCTAGTATCATTGGTGATGCATTGAGGATATATGCTTCTCGTTGGCTACCAAACATACCAAAAAACTTGAAAATTGAGAAGCAAGTTGAATCTGACCATGAGTCGGATTCAATTGGAGAAGTAACTTCAAAGAGTAGGCTTCTCTTGGAATCAATAGTTAGCTTACTTCCGGCCAACAGAAGTGCTGTATCTTGTAGCTTCCTGCTTAAACTTTTGAAGGCAGCCAATATACTTAAAGCTTCATCTTCTTCAAAGATGGAATTGGCCAGAAGGGTTGGAATTCAATTAGAGAAAGCAACAGTGGGTGATCTCTTAATTCCAAATATGTCTAACACACGTGAAACACAATATGATGTTGACATAGTCATTACCATATTGGAGCAGTTCATGTTACAGGGGCAGAGTCCCCCGACTAGTCCTCCAAGAGCCAAGGGGGAGTTTCAGAGGAGAAGGTCGCGTTCAGCTGAGAATATTGATTTTGAGTTTCAGGAGAGTAGGAGGTCATCTTCAGCGTCTCATAGCTCCAAACTGAAAGTGGCAAAGCTTGTGGATGGCTATCTCCAAGTGGTAGCTTGTGAAGTTAATTTGGTGCTTCCAAAGTTTATTGCAATTGCTGAGGCTGTTCCAGAGTTTGCTAGGCTCGACCATGATGATCTATACAGAGCTATTGACATATATCTGAAGGTATTTAGGATACTCTGTGTCCATCTTCAGATTTTCTTTAGTGTTTTATGTTTTTTACTGTCAGCATTCTAAGATCATCTTAATCCAATTAAGAAATTTTAATTTTTTATTTATTTTAAAGAATCTTTATACTTATACAACCCCTAGATAAAAAATTGCATAATTGGGCACCATCATTTTTAGGGGATAACCAACTCTGTTTACCTATGAATCATGTAACATTCAGAATTAGTTATTTAGTATGTTTAGCCTAACCTCTCTAAATTGGCAGGATGCCGAGTAGGATAATCGTAGTTTGTTTCCTTCTGATCGTTATAAAGTCGTTATGAATTATGGTATTTTTAGATTGCAATTATGTATAGATTATGGAATATATCTACCCAAAGTTTCAACACAGGCAAACAAGGAAGTTAACCATTTGTACGTAGAAACTGATTGATGTTGATTTGGTAACAACTGTTGTCTTTAGGCCTTATACCTACAACTTCAGAGTATTCCTCCATGTTCTATTAAAAGTGTAGTTCTATTAAAAGTGTAGTTATAAAAGAAGTTGTATATATGGATTCTAGAATTGGTACTAAATTTATCATGCCTAAACATCCAGGGACACCCAGACCTGAACAAGAGTGAAAGAAAGCGTCTTTGCCGAGTTCTGGACTGCAAAAAATTGTCTATGGAAGCCTGCACACATGCAGCGCAAAACGATTTACTCCCACTTCGGGTGGTGGTGCAAGTTCTTTTCTTTGAGCAAGCTCGAGCTGCTATGGCAGGTGGCCATGTGACTAATATTCCTAGCAATATCAAGGCAATTCTAGCTGCACATGATGATCCATCGAAGCCTCTGGGGTCATTAATCAGTAATAAAACTTTGCCAGCAGACCAATGGAGTGTTACAGGCCTTGGGACACCAAAGTCTAATATTTCGACTCTAAGAATGAAGCTGGCAGAAGATGATGACTTGGATGACAACTATGCTGATGGAATTGGGAACTCGTCTAGAATCAAGGCAATTCGTTCACTTCCTAATCGGCCCAAAAGGATGTTCAGCAAGTTGTGGTCCATCAACAGACATGGAAGCGAAAAAAGCTAACCACTTTTATTTAGTTTCTAGTTGATGGGGTGGTCACCTGCAGGGTAACTTATACTACCCATTTTCTTATTTTTCCATTTCTTGCAATATGTTTGTAATCTTTAGGAAAAACGGGACAACCACTGTGCATTGTTGGTGTAATTTATGCTAATAAACGACGAGAAATTGAAGATAACAAGAGTGAAAAAGTTCTTCGGGTAACATTTTGTTGTAATTGGAATTCGACCATTTTAATTGACTAAATGCGGGATGTTTGTCTGTAGATCTATTGGCATCTGTGTTTATCTCTTGTTTGCAGCTCATGCATTGAAGTCTATCAAGGAGGAACCTAGAGACACCTGGCTAAGTGTACATTTCTGTTTTACTAGTTGTCTTTTTTTTGGTAACGAGAAAATGGGAGGTAAGTAAGGTACCCTAAACTCCCAGCAGATCTCATTGCACCTACAACAACTACTTACATCGCACCTATTTCGAGGCCGAAGCTCAGGGATCCTCCATGAGTAGCGTGTAGGACGTAGATTTGCTACAAACCATCCACACGAGGGAATCGTACCCAAGCATTGAGCGAGGAAATTTGACCTACTAACCACTAGACCAGCGAATGATTGGCTTGATTTACTAGTTGTCAACAAAACGTAACACACCTTTTAGGACTTTTCTGAAACAGATAAGAGACTATTGAAAATTAAATCAGACGTCTTAAAAATTAAAATGCCTAGCTTGGAATATTCTTATGGTAACACCAATTACGGCACTGTTAGATATTATCTTAATGTTTAGACTGCCTGCAGAAGTTTAGCTCAAGCACAAAGGTATTTGTAGATTTTACATTCTGATATAACCATATGTATGCACTAAGCACAAAACTGTAACAACTTCCTTTCTTTGATTTCTTTTGGTTTTCTCTTATTTACCTCGAAACGAGAAGGTGAGATATTAGTTCAGCATTTTATCAGCATCGTTAAAAATTTGGAGGTTAAAGCTCCATAAGTCTTGCTGTCATTCTTTTTAAAAAAAAATTAAGTAGGAATATACTTGATCTGTTCAAATCTTATTTGGCTACATTGTTGTTCTAGTCTGGTGTATAGTTGTTTATTTGTCCTTACTGAAACCTTCAAATTGTGTGAAATGGGATTTGAGACGTTTGTGTGTCTTATTGATGGATGCTGTCATAAGTCATAACATTGTTTTGGATTTCTTACTAAATAATTTTCTAGATCAAGAAAGTACATTCCCAAATCTGTTGTCTTTTATTATTTATTTTCTTGGCTTTATAGATAAGATCTGGTTTGCAATCTCATTCTGCCTAACTAAGAGTAGTTTGAATATAAATGTGTCAGAATAGGCTGCCTGGAGATGGGAAAACATATTTAAAAATGTTTTGTTTTTTGGATTATGAAGAATGTAGATGAATCATGTGCTGATGATGCATGTTGGAGATGTTTATGTGATAGTAATACAGAGGCTCATGCTGCATAAAGCTAGTTTTTTCTGCAAAAATGATCTAATGCTGTCTTCATTGATTGGCTCATTACCAATACCACAGCTGTTAATTTCCAGCAATGATGATTAATCATTGGGCTTGTTTAAAATGCTTGTTTTGCAATATCATTTATATCAATATCAAAATCATTCGTCATTGGTGAAAAACGAAGAACAGATCGAACAGTTTAGGTTGCTGGCTGCATTATCAGTATCAGACAAGTTTAAAAAATTGCCCTGGCCCTTTATACTGTGTTTGCGAGTTTGGTGGCATGGGAAAGTATAAGTGGAGAAAGGATGTTGTTGGGTCATATTTCTTCTATTGGGCCGAATGGAGTGGGCCTATTTATTTAATTAATTTATGGGTCCTTTACATAAATATACAACAAATAGAAAATAATTACAAAAAAAGTGCATTAACTAAATAATTACAAAAAGAGTGTAATTAGGACTCATATTACAAAAATAGTACAATTCACATTAATAAAGAAACCTAAAATCAAGGACAAATAAATACCATAATTAATGATTCAAATTCAAATATTTGGATCTAACAACAAAAACAAATTCAAATTCAAAATTATAATTCAAATTCAAATCTTCATCTCCCTCACATACTTCGCCACACACCATGGCAATTTCCGCCTTCTTACACCGCTACATCGTATATACTCATGCATTTACACCGTCATGAATCTCCGTTGTCCAAAACGCCTGATGAGAATAAGAAGAAGATTAAGCCTACAAAAAGTTTAAAAATAAATAGATGTAACTTTTAATGTTCTGAAATTTTTTTTTATAACTATTTTGTTACTCATAAATAATAAAATGGTTACTTTTGTATGAATTGTTGGCTACCAACTGCATCACATTCAAACGAAATTGGTAACTTAATAAAATTGAATTGGTTACCTTGGTCTGAAGATTTGACTACCAACCGCACTGTGAAAATATGAAAAAATGCAGGTGTGGATGTGAATTAGTTACTTTGGTATGAAGGTTTTGTTACCTTGGTACGAAGGTTTGCTTACCTTGATCTGAAGGTTTGGTAACCAACTATAGTAAGAAAAAAATTAAAGTGTGGAGGTTGATTGGTTACTTTGATATGACAGTTTGGTTACCTTGGTATGAAAGTTTGATTACCATCATCCAAAGATTCATATCCACCGCCACCATCGCTTTAAATCTTCATACCACCTCCATTTTGACCCTTCATTTCTTTTTATTTCTAAGCAGAAAAATCCATAGTACGTTGATTGTGGTGGATAACCAAAGTCGAAAACCCATAAGTTAGCCCATAAAAATTATCACTATACATTGGTCTATTTTCCAAAGAATTTTTGTTTCTACCTTATCCTCCTCCCCGCTCCTCGTTCAAACATAACTTCAAATTCAGTATCTCTCAAAAAATGGCTTCACTCTCTCATGCACCTCTGAGATTCTCATTCTTCTTGTCATCTTCCTCTTCTACTTTTTCATGGGACCCACTCACCTTCTCTCCTCTTCTCTCTATTGGGGATGAGTCGCTTTAAAAATGGGATCGGTGATGAGAGTCGATCATGAGTTCGGTTGAATTTGTTAAATAACTTGAGGAGAGGGAAGAAGCTACAACTAATCCCTAAATTAAGGAATTTTAATTGAATTATAATTCCCTAAATTAAGGAATCCTAATTACACTAGAACATGTAAATAAATATAAAAGTGTATTAGTTATGTAAATATTATATGAGTGCACTATTGATGTAATTATTTTTAAAAATGTATTAAAATATGTAATTGTCCCTTAATTTATTGGGTCTCCATTATTGGATCCTAAAGTTATTGGGCCTAATCCTTATATTATCTTCATAATATTGGATCGTGTCCATGGGTTGATCCATTGTACCTTTTAATATCTAAGTCTTTGACTTGTAATGATGAAAAAAGAAGGTTGTTGATCAAAAGTCTGCAGATCATTAATGTGGATGAGATTATATCCGGCCGGCGATATGTACAGTGGAAAAAAGGTGACAACCTGCATGCATCCGGCTGAGATCAGGGAGAAGTAGGGGGCTGTGTCAGATAAGAGTTGGTGGCACGGTAAACCAGGCAAGAGAGTATAACCTAGTAAGGAAGTCTCCAAGCAAAGGTACGCATACACACAACTGATAATTTTATCTCTCTAAGAACACTAGATATTTTATCCTCCATTGTTAACCCTTATATAACGGTAAGTCTTGATTCTCATGCCTCGGTTTATCCCAAACCAATTCAAAGCCGAGCTTTTGGTGTTGATCGTGTTTCTTGTGCGGGATCGAGGCGTCTTTACGTGATTGGGGACGTGACAAAGATCTTGGCGTTAACATTGGCGCTAGAAGGAGAGGCCGAGTTCTAGTGTCTTGAGTACTTTTCAATCACAAATCGTGGTCGTTCTACGTCGGTATTCATGGGGAAGAGTAGACGCCCTACACTTGAAGAAGCGTAGGTGATCGCTCGGTGAATCAGCACCACGAGTGTTTGTCAAGGATCGTTTGGAACCTGCACTAAGTGTTCATGCCAGCACAGCGTCCAAACGATCACACGAAGATTCTCGACAGAAGGTCGTGAGCAAAACTAGGAGAAAGCTAGTTTTCACGACAGAGAAAGGGTCTGGTCATGGTCGGAAACGAGTAGAAGGCACCTTGCCTAGAACTCGATACCGAGATGACCAAGACGAAAAGGCCTCCCGACTGGCTAAGATGGCAGACGAAACAGATAGGGTCATGGAGGCAATTATGAAGCAACGACATGATATAACTGAGCAGATGAACTGAATGGCAGAGTTGAGGGATGAAGCGTCCAGTTATGTTCAGTCCGAAGAGCGTGGGCATCGAAGTGGAAAAGAACCTGCTCATTCGGGACGTGAGTCTCGGGGCCAACGTCAAGAAAGAAGAAGATCAAGAAGTCCTACTCCTTAAAGATCGAAGAGGGCACATCACCTATCGATTCTAAAGAAGCGGTCGAAGTGAGCGAAGAGGCCGATCCGAGGAATGCACTCCGGAGAATACAAAGAAAGGCGCTTTCGTTGTTGCGATTCTCATCACGACCACGTAACCCAAAGCACGAAGCGGATCTAGGGGGGTCATGTACCAAAAAGTCCACCGGGAGCACGTCGCTCATGGACCATCATCATCGTAAAAGTCCTCGAGAATTGGGGTTTCTATGGTAAAAGATCGATTTACTCGAAAAGGAAAGAGTCAACGGGAGAAAGAAGCGTCGTCTCAACTGGAGGGGTAGAGTATTTGGTGAAGGAATTAAGGAGCTCCGAAATAATTAGCCGAGGTTCAACGGTGAAGGATACTCAGGAAAAAAAGGCGTCCCCATTTTCCTCGGATATTCTTAAAGAAAGCGGAGACACCACCAAGAAGTTACCTCACATGGAGAGTTCACGATGGAGTGCAGAGACCACTTATGACCATAGCCAAGCATTTGACCGATGATGGATTATTATTTCTGGAAATCTTTGCCTAAGTGCCATACGTTCGTCAGCAACGCAGGAAGGGCGCGGCGGCGATGGATGGGAACTTATGTCAGCGGATTCGGTATCCTCGTGGTCCGAAGCTGTGACAAATTCCATGCGGGTTCGGGAGAAACCAAGAAGAAGAGAAACCCACATGTTCTTTAAGACAATTCGAATAATTCACCAGATGAGTCCTTAGGTCGATGCGTGAAGAGGTTCGAGAAAGCGATTGGCGGTGGCGGACCTCAACGATCTGCGGTTGTAGTTTATTTCGAAATGGATTGGATCTAGTAAAGTCCGAAAAGTTGGTGAAGAAGTTGATGTTTCACCATCCAAAGAGTTTGGCGAGGCCTTTGACAAGCGAAGGTTATATCGTGGCGGAGGAGGCCATGAATAGCACAAAACGACCTTCTTCGAGATCGAACAAAGGGGTTGATACTGCATGTACCAAGGCAATCGAGAAAGAAGGTGGGGGGTATAATGATCGGTTTGGGCGGTTCAAAGAACTACAATAACACGTGGCGACAAGGAAATAATCGCCCACCTGCTCTTGCCCCGAAGGTGAATAAGGTCTACACCAAACTGAATACGGAAAGATCAGTAATTTTGGATCAGATTAGGAGCCAGCCATTCTTCGAACCACCTCATGATAACTTCAAGCCAGGACAAGGCAATACTCGGAAATATTGTGGCTATCATCAAGCTACAGGTCACGACACTAATGAATGTTGCAACTTGAAAGATTTTGTAGAGAAGAAGGTTCAAAATGGTTTGCTGGTTCAATATGTGGCCAGGAAAGACCCGAAGATAATGTTGGCCGTCTGCAGTTCAAAGCGGTTGAAATGGCTCCCCGTCTAACCTCCTCCAAATCGACCATCAAGGCACGTCGTTGATGTAATAGCAAGAGAGACAACGGGGAAGTTAGTAGAAAGAAGAGGAGGGATATCTGGATTCGATCATATACATGGCGGTGTTCCCCGAAGATCGACAGAGCCGCTTTTAGGGGCGTTATATCCTTCACCGTCTGATTATCCTTGAGAACCCATTGAGCCCATGAAGAAAGACTTTGGTGATCATTTGCCGCAAAGTGGGCTCGGCCCGGATGTAAGCGTATGATGATGAGCAACGGGTCCTCTGTGGATATTCTGTATGCCCATGCTTATCGGAGGATGCTTCTTGATGGGCGAAAAAATGGAGGTTAGGCGGGGAGGCTCCCTTATACGGCTTCAAGCAGAGATCCGGTCGAGTGGCGGGGACTATTGAGCTCTGGGCCATCATCTTGATCTTGCTCTCCAACGGTAGAAATAACATGTAAATTTTATGTTGTGCATGTAGATTCTCGCCTTTCTGGCGCCATACTCTTGGGAAGACCAACCTTGATCGCTTCTCAGCGGTGACTTCCATCCCTCATTTTAAGATCAAATTTCCTACTGGCTGCGGAGTTGGAGAGGTGGCGAGGATTTGGATCTCGGCCTGATCTTAATGTCGGAATGTTGTTATTTCCTCCGGGTAGGGGTCGAAGAAGAAAACAAACCATGGCAATCGAGATCGAGCCCTTCACCGAAAGCGATTGAACCATTGGTTATTCCTAGGAGAGGCGAAGAGATCGAGGCGGTCCTGGGAAAAAAAGATAAGGCTGTGAAAATTGGTTTGGGTTTGGCGGAACCTCTCGGACAAACCTTATGGAACTTCTTCATTGCTATCACGGATATCTTTGCATAGGAGCCACAGGGGTATACACAGGATTAGCGAAAGATTGCGAACATCGGTGGATGTGGATCCATCGAAAGAAGCCGGTTCGACGAAAAAAGCGGATCTTTGCACCGAATGTCGAAAGGATCGTTGATGAGGAGATCATGCAGTGCGATAGTTCTTGACTTCATCTTGAGATCGACTATCCGGAGTGGATGGCAAATGTGGTGCTGGTGCAGAAGCAGAATGGGAAGTGGAGAGTCTGCATCGACTACACAGATCTGAACAAAGCATGCCCAAAAGATTTCTATCCTCTACCCCACATTGATCAACTTATTGATGCGACTTCGGGGTATGCACTACTAAGCTTTATGGATGATTTTTCAGGTTATCATCAAATTTCTATGTGCAAGGAGGACATTCCAAAGACAACATTCATCACACACCGTTACACCTATAAGAAGATGACCTTCGGCCTAATAAATGCTGGAGCTACTTACCAGAGAATGATGAACTTTGTCTTCCAGAAGCAGCTGGGAAGGAACATGGAGGTGTACGTGGATGATATTATTGTGAAGAACACGATAGTTTTGAAACATTTGGATGATCTGGAGGAGTGTTTTCAGACAGTCCGCCATCACAAATTGAGGCTCAACCCTACAAAGTGTACTTTCGGACTCGATGCAGGGAAATTCCTGGGTTACCTGGTCAGTCAAAAGGGCATCAAGGCCAATCCGGAAAAGATCCAGACCATTTTAGACATGAAGACTCCTCAGTCATTCAAAGACGTTCAACGTCTGACTGGTAGGATTGCAGCTTTAAGGAGGTTCATGTCCAAATTCGCAGAAAGATGCTTACCATTCTTCGACACACTGAAGGGACCGAAGAATGCGAACACATTCCAATGGACTTCGGAGTGTGAAGACGCCTTTCGAGGCATAAAGGCATATCTGTCTTTGGCTCCTTTGTTGATGAAACACCTTGTGAGACTTTGTATTTATATCTGGCAGCCTTAGTTTGGCGATTGGAGCGATCTTTGGTTTGGGAGGTCGATGGGAAACAACATCCGATTTATTATGTCAGTCACGTCCTAAGAGATGCTGAAACCAGGTATCCAAATATTGAAAATTTTGCCTTTATTTTAATAATTGCTAGTCGAAAGCTTCGGCAATATTTTCAAGGTCGACTCTAGTTATCTACGGATCAACCACTGAAGAAAGTGATGAAGAGCAAACCGAAAGTCTCGGGGAGATTAGCGGCATGGACTATGGAATTATCACAATTTTTATTGAATATCATCCCCGAATCGCTATCAAAGGTCGAAGCCTTGGCCGATTTCATGGTGGAATGTTAGTTCTCAAGGCGAATCTTTGAAATGCCGTGTGAGACGTCCGATCGAGAAAGTATAGAGAGAATAAGAAGAAGAGTATTACATTACTACATCTACTGCGATATTTAATCTCCTACTAATGTAAGGGTGTTATTCTTTCTTATTCATGAAGAGAATTGTTGTTATTCCATTGCTTATTATTCTATTGGAATAACTTTTGTATCATGTGTTTTACCCTATACTTGGTGACATTCTTATTTATTACATTGGAACATCACATGCATGTGTTTTACCTTTGGACTGGTTAAAATCTTTATTATTATTACATTGGAACATCACATGCATGTGTTTTACAGGACTGGTTCCGTCTTTATTATTATTTTATTGGAACATCTCGTCTGCATGTGTTTTTCATCGACCGGTTCCGTCTCTTTATTATTCTGTTGGAACATCCTCAGCCGGTGCAAATTTTGCACGACACGGTTCCGTTATTATTATTCTGTTGGAATAACTTTTGTACATCTGAGAAATGCGCGTGCATGGTGATTTCTTTTGTTATTCCATTCTTTATTATACTCAGTTGGTTAAAGTTTTAACTTCTATACTCCATGAAATTAGTAGAATATCCTTGATATTTGCGCTTCATCCAGTATCTTTTCATGGAAATATTCTTCTGATCATTCTTGAATTTTACTCTACAAAGCGATGTCATGTGACAATTTGGACATTATTAGTTCTGGATAAATTAATTCTTGAACTTGTTTTATTGAATTCTTATATCATTGTCATCATCCTCATATTTATATTTTTTTAAAGTCATCATCAATGGCACATAGTGCATAGATGGACTTGATATAATTATGACCGTGGATTATTCGATGTAATCATGGTAGTAATGTTACAAATGATGTGGTAAAAGTCCTCGTTGGCGTAGTGCATTGATGGAATGATGAATTAACATGATCATGACCATTAATGAATATACAAATATTCTTGGCCCGTAGTGCATGGATAATTGTGGTCGTGATACTAAAGAATATCCTTGGTCGTAGTGCAGGGGTGATTCATTGATGTGGAATATTTTTTTAGCTGAGTCTCAGCGATAACAGTGATGAAAAAAAAACTTTTAAATCATAAAAGATAGTAGATTTTATTTTCTACTTGACTCTTTTAATGGATTACTTGTTCCGCTGCAGTTAAACTTGATGTCTATTATATTTTATCAGTTTAACATTGTTGGAGACTAATGATAATTTATTCTGCATTATCTTAGTCATAATATTTCTTACTGGGCTAGTTGAGCTCACCCTTTCTTTCATTTGTTCTCTTGAAAATGAGAATATAAATTTGGACGAGTCGGGGAATGGAGTGATGGTCCAGGAGGATAGCATTAGTAGTCCTCACTATTCTCTAAATAGTGTGATAATAATTGTAATGAGAACTCCTTTTGAGTTTGTATAATCTCTAAAGAGATAATATTTGTATTCAAACTCACGATTTATGTTTTGTCGTATTGTACCTGACAGTTGTATTAATCGTTGTATTTGAATTACATGTACCATGTATCTGGCTACCCAAGATGGGTGATGTATACCTAATTTTGGGGCGTCACGGTTAGTATCGAGCTTAGGGGATATAATCCCCAGCTAAGATGTGAGACTAGAACTAGGAGGGAGAGGCGAGGGAATTCCTTCGTTAGTATGAACCTACCTAAGTTTATTTGGTATTTAATTGGTCGGTCAAAGTATATGGATAATATGTTATATGTTAATGAACCTTTGTTTTGTGGCGATGTCTGAAAATGACATCGAGAATGTTGAAAATAGCGATGGAGCCAAGAGACCGTTGAGTCTCCACATATCAATAATCGGAGAATGTGCATTAGGAAGCGACAATCCTCATGCAAACAACAACAACGACCAAATGATGAATGATGGATATTCGGAGGCTTTATGCAATTCATGCAACATCAGTGAGCTCTCTGTCCAAAATGTAGGTGGAAACACTCTTGGAAACTCTCGGACGATCATTCTTCAAGCAGATTCGAGGCTGGGACCACCGGAGTTTATAGGAGAGCAAAACCACTTAAAAGAAGAAAGCATGGATAAAGCGAGATCACCAAGATATTTGATGTCTTGGGATGCTCGAGAAGCAAAGGTTCCTTCGCCACCTTCATATTGCGTGAAGGCGCAGATTCTTGGTGGGAATCGTAAAAGCGTACTGACTGGCCTTTTCGAGATGTCTTGGGAGAATTTCCAAGAGCTATTCAACGACAAGTACTTTCCCGAGAGTATTAAATCACATGAAAGAAATGGAGTTTATCAAATTGGAACAAAACAATATGGTAGTGTCGCAATACGAGGCTAAATTTGCGAGTTATCCGGTTTACATCCCATTTGGTCGATAATGAAGAGTGAATGACACGAATAGTTTTAGAGGTTTGAAGCGGAGATACGTCGATATCTTATTTCTTATAAAGCGTGTTTGTACTCGAGATGTTGTAAATAGGGCTCGATTATTGGAGCACGATAACGAGTCAACCTTAACTAAGAGAAAGCGGTCGGCGATGAAAAATACTAGTGGTATCGATCATCGAAGCAGCGACAACAAGCGTGGAGGAATCAACGTGCGAAATGGTAACCACTTGGTGGTAATCATGGCGAAGACGGTAAAAATGGACATTTCAAGAAGAGGAGATTCAACAATGATGGAAAGACATCAAGACTGACACCCATTGTTAATGAAGAGAACGACCACCTATCGTATGCTTCAAATGCGGAGGAGAGGACACATCGATCAAATCGCTAGCGCAATCTTAGTCAGCGTGTTATAATTGTGGAAGAAAAGGTCACCTAGCTTGATTTTGTCGTTCACCAGAAGACAAGTTCGGCTAGGGATGGAGGCACCAAAATCCATCCCAGAAAAATCAAAACCGTGTCTGAGGAGAGGCGTTTGTTGTGACATCCCGAAATGAGGAACCCGAACGAGGTCATCACGGGTAAGCTTATCATAAACTCTGGCGAATTTATACCTTATTTGATACCGTTCTACCCATTCTTTTATTTCTCCTACTTGCGCTCGATGTTTAAATTTAACTCGGAGAAATTGGACTTTGACTTATCTCATTGAAACTCAGTTGGGAGAAACCTTCATTACATCCAATTGCTTATAAGTCTTGTTTAGTTCAAATCGGCACCCGCACGTTACTGTCGATCTTATTTCATTGAAAATACTTGCATTTGATGTAATTCTAGGGATTGATTGGTTAACTACACATCATACAAAAATTGATTATTTTAGATAGGGTTGTTAGCTTTCATATTCTAACTTGACCTATTATGCGAATTCAAACAACCAAACCATTAAAATCAATCACTTTGTCATCTCAAGCCATAAAAATTATTCGTTTATTGAAAAAGCGGATGTCGAGCTTTCTTAGCTCATATCACGCAGATCTAAACAAAATCGTCGATTTTGAATGATATTTCTATTGTTAATGAATTTCTGACGTATTCCTTGAAGAATTTCTGGCCTACCCCGGGCGTGAAATTGAATTTTGTATCGACCTTGAACCCGGTACAAAACCCATTTCCAAAGCCCCATATCGAATGGCTCTATTGAACTTGAGGAGTTAAAGACCCAACCGAGAATTGTTAGACATTGGCTTTATTCGTCCTAGTACTTCTCATTGGGGTGCTCTGTTTCTATTTACGAAGAAGAAAGATGGGAGTATCGACTTTGTATTGATTATCGGGAGTTGAATCATGTCACCATCAAAATAGGTACCCCATTGCCACGCGTATTGATGATCTGTTTGACCGATTCAAGGGAGCCAAATTCTTTTCAAAGATTGATCTTCGTTAGGATATCACCAATTGAAGATTATAACCGATGACATTCAAAGATGACTTTGAAAACTTCGGTATGGGCATTACTGAATTCTAGTCATGTCTTTTGGATTGACTAATGCTCCTGCGCCTTCATGGATATGATGAACCGAGTATTCAAGGAATATTTGGATCACTTTGTGGTCGTCTTTATTGATGACATCCTTATTTATTCAAAAGTTGTGAAGATCATGAAAGCAACACTTGAGGTTGATACTCCAAAAACTTCGTGAATATAAGCTTTATGCGAGTTGAAGAAATCACGAGTTATGGCTTGAGGAAGTAGCATTCCTTGGGCGCGTGGTATCAAGTCATGGAATATCTGTTGACCCGGCCAAAGATTGAAGTTATTCAAAGTTGAAGCAACCTAAATCGATGGCCGAAGTATGTAGCTTTCTCGGCTTATTTGGTTATTATCGGAGATTAAATAGAAGGGTTTTCTCGAATCACCACTCCACTAACTTAAATGACTCGGAAAGATCTGAAAGTTTGGTTAGGCGAGAATGTGAGAAGAGTTTTCAAGAACTCGAGAGAGACTCATTTCATTTTGTTACATGATACCATCTGGGTTCGGAGGATTTGTCCTCTATAGTGATGCTTGAGGCAAAAAGGTTAGGATGTGTTCTCATGCAACATGGGAAAGTCATAGCCTATGCCTCACGACAACTCAAAGAATATGAGAGGAATTATCCTACTCATGACCTAGAGTTAGCAGCTATGGTCTTCACACTTAAAATTTGGAGGCATTACTTGTATGGGGAGAAGGTGGAGATCTTTACGGATCATAAAAGCCTCAAATATTTCTTCACTCAATAGAAACTCAGCATGCGACAACGATGTTGGCTTGAACTGTTGAAAGATTATGATCATACCATCCAATACCATCCTAGAAAAACAAACGTGGTAGTAACGCATTGAGTAGAAGATCATATCTGAATCTGAGGGCGATATTATCGACCTGAAAGGCCCATTTGTGTGACTTGCAAATGATGGAGATAGAGTTAAAGACTCAGGGGACCCATGTAATGATGGCGAATATCTGAGTAGAATCGGCTTTAATTGATAAAGTTAAAGTTGCTTCAAGCTCTGGACACTGAAGGCGATCGTATAAGGAAGAAAGTGCGAAGGTCTTATCTTAGGAAGCGAAATCGATGAAGAAGGAATACTTGAGTCGACTCGGACTTTGTGTTCTAACGACCACGATTTAAAGTATAAAATCATGATGGAGCGCATGACACACGTTTTACAATCCATCACAGGAGTACCAAAATGTATCATGATCTTGACATATATTTTGGTGGGGCGATATAAAGAGAGAGATAAGCATTTTATCTCAAGGTGTCTAACGTGTCAACGAGTCGGCGGAGATCAAGTACCAAAAGGTCCATTCATGACCCATTGAAATTCGAAATGGAAGTGGGAGCACATTACCATGGATTTAGATTCTGGGTCTTCTAAGGTTTCTCGAGGTATAGATGCGATTTGGGTCATTGTTGATAGATTGACCAAGTCGCTGCTCATTTTTTACCTATCTGAGAAACTTATACACTTGAACGTCTTGCTCGTATGTACATAAACAAGATTGTAAGACTAAATGGTATGTCAATATCCATAGTTTACGATCGAGACCCAAGATTCACTTCACGATTTTGGGTTAGTTTAGAGAAAGCTATGGGCGCAATTCTGATTTAGCTTGGCATATCATCCTCGAAGACGGACGGACGATCGGAGAGACTATTCAAACTCTTGAAGATCTATTAAGACTACGTGTCCTTGATTTCAAGGAAGTTGGGACAAGTTCTTACTATTGGTGGAGTTTTCTGAACAACAGTTATCAAGCAAGTATTGGCATGGCTCCATTCGAGCGTTGTATGGAAGAAAATGTCGTTCTCCCGGTATCTTTGGGATGAGGTTGGGTGAAGCAACGCTTGTTGGGACCGGAGTTGAGTACGTATGACAACAAAAAGATTCAAGCGATCCGTGAACGTATAAAAACCTCACAAGATCGACAAAAGAGTTATGTTAATCTTCATCGAAAGGGCGTGGAATTCGATATAGGAGATCGTGTGTTGTTACGTGTTGCTCCGTGGAAAGAGTTCACGAGATTTGGAAAGAGAAAAGCTCGATCCTCGATTCGTTGGCCCATTTTAATCCTTGATCGAGTAGGAAGCCGTTGTAAGACCGAAATTTTATGAAATAAAAGTATTCAATTTTTTACTATTCGATAAATGGTTAAATTGATAAAAGTTAAAGTTAAGGGTGATATGAAATTTTTTTTTTCAAAATACAAGGGTATAAAGTATTCATTATTGTTAGGGAATATTAGTTTTGGTGGTGGAATATTCTTTCGCGTGGGGAATATTAGTATATTGCTATGTAATTGACTATTTATTCAGGCCCATAATAAGAATAAGCGTATGAAGAAAACGACAAAATTAGTTTTTTATAAATAACGACGTAATTGTCGTTCAGATTAACAACTTTGTTGGAATACGGTTGGTAAAATAAAATGTCTGCGTTGTTGCGCGTGGCAGCACGGTATTACAGTATTTTGAATTATTGATTCTTACGTGAAGAAGGCACTACTCAATAATTGTTACGGTAATTCTTGCTTCAATATTTTATTTTATTGATTCAATAATTGATCGTTGATATTTTATATTATTGTTGTTCGATAATTGTCACTTTATGATATCTCCATTATCGGATCAATAATTCATATGATTTGAATAATATTATTAGATAACATTATTGGCAATGTCTAGAAAGTTACATCGAGGAGAGGTTTGGTCACTAATTGCGGCGCCAAATGAGGAGAAATTCTTATTGGAAAGCCCTTCTTTCACCCAAGGCTGCTGGTTGTCATTATTGTGATTACTATAATATTATTTATGAATAATTAATTATTGATTTATATGACAATGAAATATTTATTTGATGTGGATATAAATGATGGATTTATTTATGTGGTTATAAATGAAGGAATTAATGTTGAGGTATTTTATCGATATTTTGTCGGATTGGAGGTATTAAAAGATCAAATCGATTGTTCTTACGACTTTATTATGTGAGTTATAATTTTAATCGTAGATTTGGATCGTTGGGATTTTTGGATATGTTATACATATATAAGTTGAGTATATATTCACAAATTTTGAGCAGATTAAAATGAGCGTATAATTTGTTATGAATTTTAAGAGGTGGTTGATTGAAATTAGGTTATAAATGATTTTGGTGGAAAATTCTAGAATTGGTGGGCCCCACTTTTGATTGGTGAAAATGTAACTCAATTGAATTTTCAAATGTGGTGGGTGGGAATAGTAGCGAGTAAAGCCATCGAGTTTCTTGAGTTAAATGCCTTGACGTCTTAACATTTTCTATAAATAGAAATTTAAGTTAAATTGAAAATCACACGAAACAAGTTTTCTCTCTCTCTCTCTATATTATCGGCGTATTCTTGTGAGTATTTTGAGTATACTTTGAGTATTGTTAGGCGGTGCAAGTTCCTTGACACTATATCAGGTGTTTATTGAAATCTTTGTCTTTTTCGAGGTAAGGGATAGTAAGGGATATTATTTTTTTTTTTGTAATGATATTATTTCTTCAATATCATTATCTTTGAAATATTGATCTGAAGTTTTTATCAAATTTGGAACTTTTTTATGTAGGGGTTCTTATTCATGAGTTCTTATTCACGAGTTCTTATTCATGAGTTCTTATTCACGATTCTTATTCACAGTCTTATTAAGTGAAGCGTGAAAATGTTTTTTTGTGGAATTTCTATCTTTTGGTGTCGAGTTCTATTCACGATATTCACGTATCTGGCCTTATTCACGAATCTGACCTTCATTCAGAAAAATGAAAATTTTTCTTTTAAATCTAAAATATCTCTATGCGGATACTAGCTTTGATTGTATCCATGTTTTGATCATTCTTGAATTTTACACCACTTATGATTATTTTTGAGGTATTTTGGGCGTGGATAAAACCCGATGCAAAGATGAATGATTTACGAAGAATATCTTTGGCTTTTAGTGAAGATGAGCAGTGTTTAAATGAACATGACCAAGTGATGAATATCTTTAGCCGGTGGTGCAAGATGAATTATTGATGAATATCTTTTTGCTCGTAATGCAAAGATGACTGTTGTTGAATATCTTTAGCTTTGTGGTCAAAGATGAATTATTGATGAATATCTTTGGCTCGTTGTGCAAAGATGACTGTTGTTGAATATCTTTGCTTTGTAGTGCAAAGATGAATTATTGATGAATATCTTTGGCTCGTAATGAAGATGACACATTGTTGAATATCTTTGCTTTTGTGAAAAGATGAATTATTGATGAATATCTTTTGCTCAGTGTCAAAAGATGACACATTGTTGAATATCTTTGCTTTGTAGTGCAAAGATGAATTATTGATGAATATCTTTGGCTTTCGTAATGCAAAGATGACTGTTGTTGAATATCTTTAGCTTTGTAGTGTAAAGATGAAGCTGTTGATGAATATCTTTGGCTAGTGGTGCAAATGAATTTATTAAATATGATTATGAGCAGAGGCGTGATTTGGTATAACCATGATCTTTGATGTTTCGGTATTGACAAGTGATGAAAATTATCTTTGTCTTGTATGAGAAAGGAATTTAGAACTACAATTACAATTATGAGTTATACTGCGTGATTGTGGGCGGGAATTGTTGATTGATGTTACGAGGATAAAACATTGTTGGTGGATTTTTAACATGGAGAAGATGATAGACTTTATAGTCTATTTGACTCTTCTAATGGATTGCTCATTCATTGCGACTATGGTTGAAAAGTTTTATCATCTACCATATGTTCTAAATCTACGATTTATTCTTGATGAAGACTATTGATAATTTATTTATCTTTAGTCATAATATTCTTTCTTGAGTAGTTGTGCTCACCCTTTTGTTTCACAATTCCTTTTCGGTAATAAAAGTGTATTTTGGGTTGGCGGGGATATGAGGGAATAGAGCGGTGGTCTATAGTTATTGAGGTTCTCCACAAAAGAGTATGAAAATAATTTTATTGAGGGCTTTAGTGTGTTGTATTTTATACATCATTTAATAGTTATTTTGGTGAATTAAATAGGGTGAAATGAACCCGACTTTGGAAGGGTGTTTTGTCACTTGTCATACAAGATGTCTAATGACATACTGACAGCGTGTTATCATAAGACATGGTTGTGCTTCATCCACTTCTTTGAGTATATTTACAAGCCTTACTATATAATATTGGTGTTTGTTTGGAGTATAATACCCAATTAGAGGCGATGGAGATAATGATATGTCGAGAGAAGACTCACCATTGGGAAGAATATGATAGTAATCTTCTCGTTTTTCTTTGGGGTCTATATTGAATCAACGAAGATAATTACGTGGCCATATGATATCTACCATAACCTAAAAGCGTGGCCTCCCGTGTATGAAGGTTTCTTGAGCACTTCCCAAAGATTCTAATTTCTAAAAGCGGTTTTTGACTATACCTTTATGTAAGGTGTCATTGTGACGTCTTCTGATTGGTATATATTTGTATCAAACTCACGACATATGTGTTGTTGTATTTTGCACGACAATTGTTGTAATAAAGTTTGTAGTTGTTTTTAGTACCATATATTTGGCGACTCGAGAATGGGTTGGATGGAATGAACCTATTTTGGGGTTAGTTACATTTAATATCGAGCTTAGGGATATGATCTACTGGCGGAGATCGGGTAATAGAACTAGGAAGGAGAGATGAGTAAATCCTTGCTAGTGTCCTACTAAGCTTATTTGTTGGTTAGTCATAATATCGAGATATGATGTGATATGTTAATTTGCTCGATTAACCTTTGTTTTGAAGTTTGTATTCTAGAATGATATCAAAATACGGGGAGATGAAGCGATGGAGAAATCATGATGACGGGGAGATAGAATCTGAAATGAAAGCAAGGTATTCTCGACTCTTTGAAATACAGTGCGTAAATTAGGGGACGAAATTTCATAAGGAGGGAGATTGTAAGACCAAGATTTTATGAAATAAAAGTATTCAATTTTTCTATTCGGTAAATGGTTAAATTGATAAAAGTTAAAGTTAAGGGTGATATATGAAATTTTTTTTCAAAATACGCTGTGAGGGTATAAAGTATTCATTATTGTCCGGGAATATTAGTTTGGTGGTGGAATATTCTTTTCAATGAGAATATTAAATATGATGGCGCAGCGACTATTTATGGGCCCCATATGAGAATAAGCTGTCGGATGAAGAAAAGCGACAAAATTAAGTTTTTATAAATAACGACGTAATCGTTCTGAATTAACATTGTTGGAATACGGTTTGGTAAAATAAAGTAATCTGGCGTTGTTGCCGATGGCATTAGCGGTATTACAGCGATTTTTGAATTATTGATTCTTACGTGAAGGCCTTACTCGATAATTATTACGATAATTCTTGTTCGATATTTTATTTTATTGATTCATAATTGATCGTTGATATTTTATATTATTGTTGTTCGATAATTGTCCTTTTACGCGATATCTCCATTATCGGATCAATAATTCATATTATTTGAATAATATTATTAGATAACATTATTGGCGATGTCTAGAAAGTTACATCGAGGAGGTTTGGTCACCTAATTGCGGCGCCGATGAGGAGAAATTCTTATTGGAAAGCCCTTCTTTCTGAGGAAGCTGCTGGTTGTCATTATTGTGATTACATAATATTATTTATGAATAATTAATTATTGATTTATATGACAATGAAATATTTATTTGATGTGGATATAAATGATGGATTTATTTATGTGGTTATAAATGAAGGAATTAATGTTGAGGTATTTTATCGGTATTTTGTCGGATTGGAGGTATTAAAAGATCAAATCGATTATTCTTTGACTTTATTATGTGAGTTATAATTTTTAATCGTAGTTGGATCGTTGGGATTTTTGGATATGTTATACATATATAAGTTGAGTATATGTTCACAAATTTTGAGCGAATTAAAAATGAGCGTATAATTTGTTATGAATTTTAAGAGGTGGTGATTGAAATTAGGTTATAAATGATTTTGGTAGAAAATTCTAGAATTGGTGGGCCCCACTTTTGATTGGTGAAAAATGTGCTCAATTGAATTTTCAAATGTGGTGGGTGGGAATAGTAGCGAGTAAAAGCCATCGAGTTTGCGAGTTAAATGCTGCTTGAGCGTCTTAACATTTTCCTATAAATAGAGGCTAAGTTAAATTGAAAATCACACGAAAACAAGTTTTCTCTCTTCTCTCTCTATATTATCGGCGTATTCTTGTGAGTATTTTGAGTATACTTTGAGTATTGTTAGGCGGTCTGAAGTTCCTTGACCTTATATCCAGATGTTTCATTTAAATCTTGTCTTTTCGATGTAAGGGATAGTAAGGGATATTATTTTTTTCGTAATGATATTATTTCTTGATATCATTATCTTTGAAATATTGATCACGAAGTTTTATCAAATTTGGAACTTTTTTAATGTCGGGGTTACTATTCATGAGTTCTTATTCACGAGTTACTATTCATGAGTTCTTATTCACGATTCTTATTCACGAGTACTATTAAGCTAAAGCGTGAAAATGTTTTTTGTGGAATTTCATCTTTTGGTGTCGGATTCTTATTCACGTGTCTTGACCTTATTCACGATATCTGACCTTATTCACGAAAATGAAAATTTTTCTTTTAAATCTAAAATATCTATTGCGGATACTAGCTTTGATTGTATCCATGTTTTGATCATTCTTGAATTTTACACCACTATGATTATTTTTGAGGTATTTTTGGGCGTGGATAAAACCAATGCAAAGATGAATGATTTACGAAGAATATCTTTGGCTGTAGTCTGAAGATGAGCAGTGTTTAAATGAACATGACCAATGATGAATATCTTTAGCCGGATAGTGCAAGATGAATTATTGATGAATATCTTTTGCTTTCGTAATGCAAAGATGACACATTGTTGTTGAATATCTTTGCTTTGTGGTGCAAAGATGAATTATTGATGAATATCTTTGGCTCGTTGTGCAAAAGATGACTGTTGTTGAATATCTTTAGCTTTGTGGTGCAAAGATGAATTATTGATGAATATCTTTGGCTCGTAATCAAAGATGACACATTGTTGAATATCTTTAGCTTTGTAGTGCAAAGATGAATTATTGATGAATATCTTTTGCTCGTAATGCTGAAAGATGACACATTGTTGAATATCTTTGCTTTGTAGTGCAAAGATGAATTATTGATGAATATCTTTGGCTCGTAATGCAAAGATGACTGTTGTTGAATATCTTTGCTTTGTAGTGTAAAGATGAACTGTTGATGAATATCTTTGGCTAGTAGTGCAAAGATGAATTTATTAGTATGATTATGAGCGAGGCTGTGATTTGGTATAACCATGATCTTTGATGTTTCGAGGTAAAGACAAGTGATGAAAATTATCTTTGTCTTGGATGAGAAAGAATTTAGAACTACAATTACGATTATGAGTTATACTGCATTGATTGTGGGCGAGGAATTGTTGATTGATGTTACGAGGGATAAAACATTGTTGGTGGATTTTAACATGGAAAGACAATAGACTTTATAGTCTATTTGACTCTTCTAATGGATTGCTCATTCATTGCGACTATGGTTGAAAAGTTTTATCATCTACCATATGTTCTAAATCTACGATTTATTCTTGATGAAGACTATTGATAATTTATTTATCTTTAGTCATAATATTCTTTCTTGAGCTAGTTGTGCTCACCCTTTGTTTCTGAATTCCTTTTCGGGTAATAAAAGTGTAGCATTTGGGTTGGCGGGGATAACGAGGAATAGAGCGGTGAATCTATAGTTATTGAGGTTCTCCAAAAGAGTATGAAAATAATTTTATTGAGGGCTTTAGTGTGTTGTATTTTATACATCATTTAATAGTTATTTTGGTGAATTAAATAGGGTGGCGAACCCAACTTTGGAAGGGTGTTTTGTCACTATCATACAAGATGTCTAATGACATACTGACTACGTGTTATCATAAGACATGGTTGTGCTCATCCACTTCTTTGAGTATATTTACAAGCACTTTACCTATATAATCTTGGTGTTTTGTTTGGAGTATAATACCCAATTAGAGGCAGTGGAGATAATGATATGTCGAGAGAAGACTCACCATTGGGAAGAATATGATAGTAATCTTCTCGTTTTTCTTTAGGGTCTATTAAATTGACCAAGGATAATTACATGGCCATATGATATCTACCATAACCTAAAAGCATGGCCTCCCGTGTATGAAGGTTTCATGAGCACTTCCCAAAGATTCTAATTTCTAAAAGCAGTTTTTGACTATACCTTTATGTAAGGTGTCATTGTGACGTCTTCTGATTGGTATATATTTGTATCCAAACTCACGACATATGTGTTGTTGTATTTTTACCTGACAATTGTTGTAATAAAGTTGTAGTTGTTTTTCATTACCATATATTTGGCGACTCGAGAATGGGTTGGATGGAATGAACCTATTTTGGGGTTGCGTTCTGCCTATATAATAGACTCGTTTCTGCGAAGTATGTCTCGTGTTACATAACGTTTTTCACGTATCCATGTTACGTAATATGTGGAAGACCCGAACCATATTATTGAGTTAGAATCGGACGAAATAGCGGAAGATTTGGCGTATGAAGAGGTTCTATTCAAATCTTGGATAAGAAGGAATATATTCTACGCTGCAAGGTTATACCTCAAGTCGAAGTTTTGTGGAGAAACCACGATGTTGAGAAATGACTTGGGAGTTAGAATCTGAAATGAAATCAAGATATCCTTACCTCTTGACATACCAGTGCGTACCCTAATTTCAAGGGAAAATTTCATAAGAAGGAGATTGTAAAACTCCAACTTTTTGAATAAAGATGAATTTTCTATAAATATTATTTTTTGAATATTATGGAGTGAAATTGATATAATGTTATAGTTGTGGGTAATATTTATAAATTTTGCATAGTATGTAAGTTGTTATATTATATTGATTGGTTAGAGGAATATTCGTTTTAGCGGGGAATATTAAATGCAATGACAACACAATCATTAGTGGACCCCACAACGAAATTATTATCGGATTGAGAAAACAACAAAATATTTTATTAAAAATAACGGCGGAAGTTTCTGGTTAATAATGTTGAACTACTTTCGGTAGTAAAAAATGCGATGTCTGGCGTGGTTGCGTAGTAGCACCGCGGTATTGATTATTAATGCTAAGAAAAGTCACCAATTTTGCTTATTTTATTGACCCCCATTTACTATTTTTTCCAAAATAATCGATAGAAAATTATTTTATATAATTAGGTGGGGGCCCACTGTGGGGCCCAGGTTTGAAATTGAAGAGGGAAGTTGTCTGATGTTTTCCACGGGAGTTGTTTTATTTGATAGGTAATGTAATGTTAATATAAATATATATAATATATGATGCTTGATTTTGGAAACGTGGGGAATTATTATGACTTTATTGACAAAGTGGGAGGGAAGTTCAATTATTATTAGTTTATATATATATAATATATATATATATATTATATTTTATATAAAAGATTTTGCTTTAAATATGGACCGTCAGTTAAAGTAAATCAATCTGAACCGTTTATAGATTAATTCTTATGCATTCCATTTTCTATAAATGAAACTCATTCCTTCATTATTTTCTTCTGAATTCACTTGAAACTACAGAGAGAACATTATAGAGAAAGAAAGAAGAAAAGTTTTACGCTTCTTAACTACTCTTATATTCGGTTCTTTTTTACAGTAAGGGTGTTATTCTTTCTTATTCATGAAGAAAGAAGCTGTTGTTATTCCATTCTTTATTATTACATTGGAATAACTTTGTATCTGTGATTTACCCTATACTTGGGGACATTCTTATTATTACTATTGGAACATCACATGCGTGTGTTTTACACCGGACACGGTTAAAATCTTTATTATTATTACATTTGGAACATCACATGCGTGTTTTTACACGGACACGGTTCCGTCTTTATTATTCTGTTGGAACATCACAGCCGGTTTGCAAATTTTATGCGACACTGATTCCGTTATTATTATTATGTTGGAATAACACATGTCATGCGAAATACCGCGTGCATGGTGATTTCTTTTGTTATTACATTCTTTATTATACTCGGTTGGTTAAAGTTTTGATTTACATACTCCATAAAATTAGTAGAATATCCTTGATATTTGCGCTTCGTCCAATATCTTTTCATGGAAATATTCTTATGATCATTCTTGAATTTTACTCTCTGAAAGCGATGTATCGTGTTGACAATTTGGACATTATTAGTTCTGGATAAATTAATTCTTGAACTTGTTTTATTGAATTCTTATATCATTGTCATCATCCTCATATTTATATTTTTTTAAAGTCATCTACGTGGCTTTGTAGTGCGTAGATGAACTTGGTATGATTATGACCGAGGAATTATTCGGTTGTAATCATGGCCAATAATGTTACAAATGATGTGGTAAAAGTCCTCGTTGGCGTAGTGCATTGATGGACGATGGTTAGCATGATCATGACCATTAATGAATACACAAATATTCTTGGCCGTAGTGCGTGGATAATTGTGGTCGTGATACTAAAGAATATCCTTGGCCGTAGTGCAGGGGTGATTCGATGATGTGGAATATTTTTTTAGCTGAGTCTCAGCGATAACAGTTATGAAAAAAAATTTAAATCATAAAAGATAGTAGATTTTATTTTCTACTTGACTCTTTTAATGGATTACTTGTTCCGCTGCAGTTAAACTTGATGTCTATTATATTTTATTAGTTTAACATTGTTGGAGACTAATGATAATTTATTCTGCATTATCTTAGTCATAATATTTCTTATTGGGCTAGTTGAGCTCACCCTTTCTTTCACTTTGTTCTCTTGAAAAATGAGAATATAGTTGGGACGAGTCGAGAAGCGGAGTGATGGTCCAAGGATAGCATTAGTAGTCCTCACTATTCTGTGAAATAGTGTGATAATAATTGTAATGAGGACTCCTTTTGAGTTTGTATAATCTCTAGTAGACAATATTTGTATTCAAACTCACAGTTTATGTTTTGTCGTATTGTACACGACAGTTGTATTAGTAAGTTGTATTTGAATTATGTACCATGTATCTTGCGACCCAAGATGGGTGATGTATACCTAATTTTGGGGGCGTCACAACAGTCAAATGGACAGGTTAAAGTGACCAACAGAACGCTTTTGAACGGGATCAAACGCAGACTAGACGAAGCTAAAGGAAGATGGCCGGAGGAGCTACTCAGTGTATTGTGGGCTTACTGACTACTACCGAGGACCACAACAGGATTCATCTTTCGGGATTGGCCTATGGTAATCGGCGCCTTAGTCGATCGAGATTGGATCCCCAAGTCTTCGGGTTAGTCGAGTTCGAAAGAGCTCTATAACGAAGAAGGATTGAAGGTCGACTTGGATCTGTTGGAAGAAGTCGGAGAGGTGGCTTTGATCAAAGCTAGCGGCGATATCAACGGAGAGTAGCCAAACACTATAATAGGGGTAAAGCTTGTGATTTGAAGTGGGGATTTAGGTCCTCGGAGAAGTGAAGCATCCACGCCCGCGAGAACATGGGAAAGCTAATGCCAAACCCGGGAAGGACCGTATGAAGTAATTGAAATCACAAAACACACGAAACTTATCGGTTAAAGGCATTAGGCGGATCGAGATCAAAAACACTTGCACGCATTGGCGAGCTTCGTAAATACTTTCATAGAGATCGAGTCGGTTTATCTAATCAGTATACATAGTTGTTCGTCATCAATAAAAGATTCACTTTTTCATAATTGATCTTAGATCTATTTATCCTAAGTTCACAGGAGTAAGGAGGGGCGGGGACTCTGTTGACCATTCGATGGTAACCTTTTGGCGGTGGTCCTTATGAATTTGTCGAGGCCCTTTGGGGTAGGCAAACTTCATCGGAAGTAAGGAGGATGGGGTGGACTTCGTGACCATTCGATGGTAGCCTTTTACAGCGAGTGTCCTTATGAATTTGTTACATCACGGTGGTAAACAAATTCCATGGTCCTTTAATATTGCTTTTACCGCGAATGGTAAATCAATATACAATCAAAATAAGGAGGTATGGTCGGACTTCTTTGGCCATTCGATGGTAGCCTTCTTGTTAGGGTGCCACTTATGAATTTGTTCTACATGAGTGGTGAACAAATTCCATGGTCTATAAAATTGTTCTACCCCTAGTGGTAAACAAATGTCCTTATATACTTGTTCTACCCAGGGTGAGTAAGCGAGATCTTGATGATGCAAGGAGGATCAAATGAATTCATCTTATACATAACTTTTCACACTTGAAATGATAAGTATATATTACTTTATTTTGTTCAAGTGTTGAGTTCGGTTCATTCAGTTCAGCTCATTGAGTTCAGTTCATTTCATTTCTCAACTTAACTATTATATGCCTTATCTGATTCACAGTCTGAGTTAAGTTCATTCAAGAACATTAATGCTGAATTATTGACAAGAAACGAAATAAACAGAAGTCATGGTAAAGAAAATTGAAATTTCATTAACACTTAAACAAGTTCACTTAAAGTTCTTTACAAACAAAATTTTTAAACAAATTCAATAAACAACAAAAGTCAGAGATCCTAAAAACTAAAATGAAGTAACATCAGGCTCAGGCTGCAACTTTATCTTCGGAGTCAAGCAAGGCCAAATCCAATTGGGCCGCAACCAGTTTTTCCTTGCCTCAACTTCGACAAAATTCATATCCACCTGAATACATCTAAAGTATTTCTGCACTTAACTCCTCGGCTTGATATTGATGCAATTTGCTTACAGACTCTTGATTAAGGGAGGACTTCGTCCCCTTAAAGCATTCAGTTTGTCACGAAGCTTTCGACGTTTAAATGAGTGTTTTTCTTTTTCTTCGAGGACTTTCACCTGAAGACTGTCGACTTGTATTGTCAAATTGTGATTGGCTGCAGCAAGCTCCTCATTGGTAGTCTTCAAAGCTTGATTTGTCTGCTGAAAAATTAACATTGAGTCGACCTATTTTTGTTCATTGCTCTTATAAATCTTCATTCCTCTTTGGTAGAGCTCAACACATCATTAGATCCCCTCGGATCTTCTTTGGTTTGGGCCAATTCCTCTAAAGGCCTTCTTTGGCATAAAGAAACGATTAAGTGTTTGTGGCGCCCCAAAATTAGGTATACATCACCCATCTTGGGTGCGACACTTACATAGTGCGTAATTTAAAACAACTTATTAACATAAGCGTAGGTATGCAATCGACATAAAGCGTGAGTTTAAATACAAATATCGTCTACTAGATATTATACAAACTCAAATAAAAGTCCTCATTACAATTATTATCACACTATTTTACAGAATAGTGAGGACTACTAATCTTATCTTGAGGACCATCACTCGTTTCCCAGGCTCGTCCCGGCTATATTATCATTTCACGAAAAAACGGTGAAAGAAAGGTGAGCTCAACTAGCCCGATGAAATATTATGACTAAGATAATGAGAATAAATTATCAATAGTCTTGATAATGTTAAGCGATAAAATACAATAGACAACCGGTTTAAGCTGCGGTGAATATCTGATCCATTAAAAAAGTCAGTAGAAAATAAAATCTACTATCTTTTAGGTTTTAAAGGTTTTCATCCTTTGTTTATAGCTAAGACTCGACTTTAATAAATATTTCACATCATCGAATCACCCACACTTTTCTGACGAGGATATTCTTTAGTATCACGACCACAATTATTCATACACTCTGGGCCAGAATATTTGTGTATTCATTAATAGTCATGATCATGCGACAACAATCGTCCATCAATGCACTACTACCCGGCGAGGATTTTACCACATCATTTGTAACATTACGGTCGTGAGATTACATAGAATAGTCTCTCAGTCATAATCATACCAAGTCCATCTACATGCACTACGAGGCCACGGATGACTTTAAAAAATATAAACATGAGGATGATGACAATGATATAAGAATTGATAAAAACAAGTTCAAGAATTATTTTATCCGGGAATTATTAACGTCAAATTAGTAAAATTCAAGAATGATCGGAAGAATATTTCCATGAAAAGATCTTTGGATGAAACGCAAAATATCGAGGATATTCTACTAATTTCATGGAGTATAGAAGTCAAAGTTTTAACCATTTGGGTATAATAAAGAATGGAATAACAAAAGAAATCACCGTAAATGCGATAGATATACAGACGAGTTATTCAGCGGAATAATAAATAACGGAACAAATCGGGAAGTGAAATTACAATCAACGGGGATGTTCAATGAATAATAAAGATGGAACCCGGATCCGAAATTGTAAAACACGCGAGATAGGATATTCCAACGAGAATAATAAAAGCGGAACCGGGTCGGGTGTAAAACACCTGAGCAGGGATGTTCCAGCGAATAATAATAAAGATTTTAACCCGGTCGGTGTAAAACACTGTGAGCAGGATGTTCAACGAATAATAATAAAAACGGAACGAGGTCGGTGTAAAACACACGAGCAGGATGTTCCAATGAGAATAATAGAAGAATGTCACCAAGTATAGGGTAAACCACTTATCTGAGTTATTCCAATGAGAATAATAAGCGATGGAATAACAACGATTCTCTTCGTGAATAAGAAAGAATAACACCCTTTACATTTGGTAGGAGATTGAATCTGCTGCGACGGTGTAGTAACAAAATACTCTTCTTCTTTCTCTCTCTTATTCTCTATACTTTCTCTCTACATAAGCTTGAATGAATTAAGTGAAAATAATGAAGCCTGAGCCTCTATTTATAGAAGATTTCTAGCTTAGCACTTCTTAGGTGTGAAAAAAAGGTGAAGTGAGTGGTTTTGGCCTGATGTGGGAAAAAAGGTTTGGCCTTTTAAATGTGTGAAGCGACAAGTGGTTCGACGTACGGTAAAGGTAATTACTATTAACGAAAATAAATACTATTGATTAGTAAATACTATTCACGAGGGGTAATTCTTATTGGTAATTCTTTATTGAAGGTAATTACTTATTGATGAAGGTAAATACTATTGACAAGGGTAATTACTTATTGACGAAGGTAATTACTTATTATTGAAGGTAAATCTATTGACGAAGAGACTCTTAGATGATGACATATGAGCCCCCCATAAAATAATCAAACTTACCACAAATCATCATTTTTTCATCAACACATATTTAATCTTTCAACAATTATTAATCATTTATAACTTGTAAGTCTCGATTATTGATTTAATCTTATAACATATTATCTGAGATGATCTTGTGACAATAATTGAATCGATAATATAAGAGATATGATCACGTGATTCATGTAGCGATAATTGAGCATAGTGAGTGACTTCTCACGTAAGCATCGATAATCAATCTGGTGTCTTCTTTGCAACTACGCGTATTCTTTGTACTTTTACCATAGGGTAGTTCAGCGGTTTTAACGGTAACACCTCCGTAGTTATTTTATAAAATATTTTTATCGTTTTCTCGATCAAATGAATAATTACATTGTGGGGTCCACCAATGATTGAGCCGTTGTCTGAATATTCCACTAACAAAAGAATATTCCCAGACCAAACGAATATTTTATAACAACTTGCATACTTTTGCAAATTTATAAATATTACCCATAACTATAACATTATATCAAATTTATTCCATAATATTCAAAATAATATTTATAGAAAAATTCATCTTTATTTATAAAAGTTGGGGTCTTACTGACCTCCCTTTGCTTATGAAATTTAAGCCCTCGAAATTAGAGTGCGTACACTGGTATGTCGAAGAGGTAAGGATACCTTGATTTCATTTGATTCTAACTCCCAGTCATTTCCTCGACATCGTGGTTCCTCCAAAAACTTTGACTTGAGTATAACCTTGGAGCGTAGAATATGTTCCTTCTTATCAAAATTTGAGCAGGAACCTCTTCATACGTCAAATCTTCCGCTTATTTAAATCCGGTTCTAACTTCGATAATATGGTTGGGTCTTTCACATATTTACGTAACATAGATATGTGAAAAGCGTTATGAACACGAGACATATTTGGCGGTAAAAGCGAGTCTATATAGGCCTACGATTCCTACTCGATCGAGGATTAAAATGGGCCAGATGAATCGAGGTTAAGTTTTCCTCTCTTTCCAAATCTTGTAACTCCTTTCCATGGAAGCGACTCTTAACAACATGATCTCCTATATCGAATTCCACGTCCTTTCGATGAAGATCGGCGATAACTCTTTTATCGATTTTGTGAGGTTTTTTATCGTTGTCGGATCGTTTGAATCTTTTAGTGAGTCATACGTACAAACTCGGTCCCAACAACGTTGCTTCCCCCACCTCATCCCGACATCTTTGGAGAAGCGACACTTTCTTCCATACTGACGCTTGAATGGAGCCATGCGATACTAGCTTGATAAGCTGTTGTTGTAGGAAAACTCCACGATGGTAAGAACTTGTCCCAACTCCTTGAAATCAAGGACCAGAGTCTTAATAGATCTTGAGAGTTTGAATAGTCCTCTCCGATTGTCCGTCCGTCTCGAGGATGATATCTTAGAGCTAAATCGTAAATCTGTGCCCATAGCTTTTTGCAAACTAACCCAAAATCGTGAAGTGAATCTTGGGTCTCGATCGAAACTATGGATCTGGGCGTACCATGCGGTCTTCTTATCTGATCGTTTATGTACATCTGAGCAAGGCGTTCAAGTGTATAAGTTTCTCGTATCGGTAAAAATGGCGGAACTTGGTCGATCTATCAACAATGACCCAAATCGCATCGATGCCTTGAGAAACCTTAGGAAGGCCGTGCTGAAATCCATGGTAATGTGCTCCCACTTCCGTTCTGGAATTTCAAGTGGTTCTGATGGACCTTTTGGTACTTGATGCTTTCCGCTTTAACTTCGTTGACAAGTTAGACACCTTGAGATAAGCAACGCTATCTCTCTCTTCATATTGCTCCATCAAAATGTATGAATATCATGATACATTTGGTACTCCCGAGATGGATTACAAATGGTGTGTTGTGCGCCTCCATCATGATATTATACTTTCGTCGGGGTCGTTAGGAACACAAAGTGGAGTTGACTTTCAAGTATTCCTTCTTCATCGATTCTTGCTTAGGCGTAGCACCTTCTTGCACTTTTCTTCATGCGCGCATCGAACTCCGGTGCGTAGCTTGAAAGAACTTTAACTTTATCGATTAAAGTCGGTTTCTACTTTCGTATACTACTTTATCATCATCACATGCGTCCACGAGGTCTTTAACTCTATCTCCATCCTTTGCAAGTCACACAAAATGGGCCTTTGCGTTGACAATATCGCTTTTCGTACTTGCATATGATTTTACTACTTTCAATCGTCGGCTACACGTTCACTTTTCGAGGATGGTATTGGATGGTATGATCATAATCTTTCAGCAGATTCAAACCAAGCGTCGTTGTCGCATGTTGAGTTCCTTTTGAGTGAAGAAATATTTGAGGCTTTTATGATCAAGTAAAGATCTCCACTTTCTCCCCATCTGAAGTAATGCCTCCAAATTTTAAGTGCAAGACAACATTTACTTGACTCTAGATCATGAGTAGGATAATTCCTCTCATATTCTTTGAGTTGTCGCGAGGCATAAACTATTACTTTTCCATGTTGCATGAGAACACATCCCAACCCTTTGCGAAGCATCATCATAGATGACAAATCCTCAAGGCGGATGGTATTGTCGAGCAGTCTTGAAATAAGTCTCTCTCTTGAGTTCTTGAAAACTCTTCTCACATTCTTCGCTCCATGAACTTTGTATCTTTCAAAGTCAATGAGTCGATGGAATAGCGATTAGAAAATCCTTCCACGAATCTCAGATAATAACCAATTTAAGCATGAAAGCTCGTCTTGATCAATTGATTTAGGTTGTTCCCGGCTTTGAATAGCTTCATCTTTCTTTGGGTCAGCGGATATTCCATGACTTGATACCACGTGCCCAAGGAATGCTACTTCTTGACCGAACTCGCATTTCTTGACTTGGCATAAAAGCTTATATTCACGAAGCTTTTGGAGTGTCGACCTCAAGTGTTGCTCATGATCTTCCACGGCTTTTGGAATAAATAAGGATGTCATCGATAAAGACGACCACAAAGTGATCTAAATATTCCTTGAATACTCGGTTCATCATATCCGTGAAAGGCGGCGGGGAGCATTAGTCGATCCAAAGGACATGACTAGGAATTCATAATGCCGTCTGGGGATTACGGCGAAATTTTGGAATGTCGGTGATTCTAATCTTGATTGGTGATATCAGGAGCGAAGATCGATCTTTGAAAAGAATTTGGCTCCTTATGGTGGTCAAAGCGGGTCATCGATACGTGGCAATGGATACTATTTTTGATGGTGACATGATTGACTCCAGATAATCAATACTGAAATCGCATACTCCCATCTTTCTTCTTCACGAATGAATAGAGCAGGAGCACCCCGAGGAGAAGTACTTGGGGCGAATAAAGCGATGTCTAACAATTCCTGCGGTTTGGGTCTTTAACTCACGAAGTTCAATAGGAGCCATTCGATATGGGGCTTTGGAAATAGGTTTTGTCTGGGGTTGAAGGTCGATACAAAATTCAATTTCACGCTCTGAGGGTAGGCGGGGAAGTTCTTGAGGAATACGTCGGAAATTTATTAACAATAGAAATATCGTTTAAAAGCGGCGTATTTTTATTTAAATCATGTGACATGAGCTAAAAAGCTTGACATCCGTTTTTCAATAAGCGAATAGCTTTATGGCTTGAGATGATAGTGATTGATTTTAATGGTTTGGTCGTTTGAATTAGCATAATAGGTTGATTAGGAATATGAAAGCTATGAACTTTACGAAAACAATCAATTTTGCATGATAAGTAGTTAACGATCAATCCACAGAATCACGTCGAATCAAAGTATTTTTAATGAAATAAGATCGACGGGTAATGTGAAGTGCCGATTTGAACCAAACAAGACTTATAAGCGATGGATGTAATGAAGGTTTCTCCCAATGGAGTTTCCACAGATAAGTCAAAGTCTAATTTCTCGAGTCAAATTTAATCGATGGCGCAAGTAGGAGAAATAAAAGAATGGGTAGAACCGGTTATCAAATAAAGTATAGACTTCATTAGAGTTTATGATAAGCTTACCCGTGATGACCTCATTCGGTTCCTTGCTCTTTGGGAGGTCACAACAAATACTGCTCTCCTTGCACTTCTGGGTTTTGAATTTTACGGGATGGCCTTTGGTGCCTCCATCCTAGTTGAATTTGTCTTGATGGCACGATAAAATCGAGCTAAGTGACCTTCTCTTCCATAATTATAACATCTTTGGATGGCGTGGCCTGATTTGAATGATGTGTCCTCTCCTCGCATTTGAAGCATATGATAGGTGGTCTTTCTCCTTCCTTAACAATGGGTCTTTGGTCTTGGCGTCTTTCCATCATTGTTGAATCTCCTTTTCTTGAAATGTCCATTCTTATTGTTTTGGCCGATTACCACCGAAGTGGTTACCATATCTGCTTTTATTGATTCCCTCCACGCTTGTTGTCACCACCGATGACTATTCTCATTTGGTATTATAATTTTGCCAAAT
Source organism: Panax quinquefolius (assembly GCA_020205615.1). Classification (NCBI taxonomy): domain Eukaryota; kingdom Viridiplantae; phylum Streptophyta; class Magnoliopsida; order Apiales; family Araliaceae; genus Panax; species Panax quinquefolius. The sequence continues at coordinate 134,823,991 of CM035171.1, read as the reverse complement.
TCTGCTCTCTTTTAGTTGCGTTGACTCATTATCGCGCTCCATTAATGAGCCTATTTACAACATCCCGAATACAAACCACGGTTTATGAAATAAGATGTTGGCGTATCTCCCGCCTTCAAACCTCTTAAAAACATTTCATGTTCTCTCTTCATTATCCACCCGAGTGGGGAATGTGAACGTGATAACTCCATAAAATTTTGCCTCGTATTGCGACACGGTCGTATTGTTTTGTTCGACTTGATAAACTCCACCTCCTTCGTGTGGCGAATACTTTCGGGAAAGTATTTGTCGTTGAAACAGACTCTGGAACTTCTCCCAAGATATCTTGATGCGGTGGGTTGAGTCGTTTCTGGGATTCCCACCGATGTAATCCGCTTTCTCCGCGCAACAAAAGGCGTGAAGGGAACCTTTGCTCTCGGAGCATCCCAGACATCAAATATCTTGGTGTCTGCTTTATCCATGCTTCTTGGAAGTGGTTTTGGCTCTCCCTTAAACTCCGGGTGGTCCCAGCTCCTTGAATTGTTTAGCGGTGACCTTGAGAGTTTTCCGTGTTTCCACCTACGTTTTGGGCGAGAGTCGCTCTCTACTTTCTTTGTTGCATAAATTACATAAAGCCTCTGAACATTTGATCGTTCATCATTTGGTCGGTGTTGTTGTTTGCGTGAGGATTATATAGCCTTCACGATGCACATTATCACGATTATTGATATGTGGTGAATCAACGATCGCTGCGCTCATTCTTATTCTCTCAACATTCTCGGATGTCATTTTCGGATCTTGCCACAAAACAAAAGGTTAATTGACGTATAACAAATTATCCCTATCTTCGACCAACCAATAAAATATCACATAAACTTAGGTAGGTTATCTACTAGCGAAGGTATTCCCCGTCTCTCCCTCTAGTACTATTCTCACATCTTAGCGAGGATCGTATCCTAAGCTACGATACTGTTGTGGCGCCCCAAAATTAGGTATACATCACCCGTCTTGGGTGTGACACTTACGTAGTGCAAATTTAAAACAACTTATTAACATAAGCTGTAGGTATGCAATCGACATAAGCGTGAGTTTAAATACAAATATCGTCTCTACTATATATTATACAAACTCAAATAAAAAGTCCTCATTACAATTATTATCACACTTTATTTTACGAGAATAGTGAGGGACTACTAATCTTATCTTGAGACCATCACTCGTTTCCAACTGCGTCCCGATTTTATATTATCATTTCACAGAGAAAACGAAAAGAAAGGGTGAGCTCAACTAGCCCGATGAAATATTATGACTAAGATAATGCGAGAATAAATTATCAATAGTCTTGAATAATGTTAAGCGATAAAATACAATAGAACAACCGGTTTAAGCTGCGGCGGAATATCTGATCCATTAAAAATTGAGTAGAAAATAAAATCTACTATCTTTTAGGTTTTAAAAGGTTTTTCATCATTTATTTATAATGAGACTCGACTTTAATAAATATTCACATCATCGAATCACCCACTTTCTGACGAGGATATTCTTTTTAGTATCACGACCACAATTATTCATGCACTACGGGCGAGAATATTTGTGTATTCATTAATAATCATGATCATGCCAACAATTTATCCATCGATACCTTTCTGGCCCTTTGAGGATTTTACCACATCATTTGTAACATTACGGTCGTGATTACAAAGAATAGTCTCTGGTCATAATCATACCAAGTCCATCCATGCATTTCTGAGCCGAATGATGACTTTAAAAAAATATAAACATGAGGATGATGACAATGATATAAGAATTGATAAAACAAGTTCAAAATTATTTTATCCGAGGAATTATTAACGTCCAATTATCAAATTAGAGTAAAATTCAAGAATGATCGGAAGAATATTTCCATGAAAGATCTTTGGATGAAGCGCAAATATCGAGGATATTCTACTAATTTCATGGAGTATAGAAGTCGAAGTTTTAACTTATTGGGTATAATAAAGAATGGAATAACAAAAGAAATCACCGTAAATGCGATAGAGCCTTGCGAGGCGAGTTATTCAATGAATAATAAATAACGGAACGAGTCGGTGAAATTCACCGCCAAGCGGGATGTTCAACAGAATAATAAAGATGGAACCGGATCCGATGTAAAACACTGAATAGGATATTCAGCGAGAATAATAAAGCGGAACCGGTCAGTTGTAAAACACACGAGCAGGATGTTCAACGAATAATAATAATAAAGACGGAACCGGTCGGTGTAAAACACAGACAGGATGTTCCAACAGAATAATAATAAAAGGCGGAACCCGGTCCCAGTAAAACACAGAGAGGATGTTCAATGTAATAATAGAAGAATGTCACCAAGTATAGGGTAAACCACTTATACGAGTTATTCCAGCGAATAATAATAAGCGATGGAATAACAACGATTCTCTTCGTGAATAAGAAGAATAACACCCTTACATTTGGTAGGAGATTGAATCTTTGACGATGTAGTAACAAAATACTCTTCTTCTTTCTCTTATTATTCTCTACTATACTTTCTCTCTATAAGCTTGAATGAATTAAGTGAAAAATAATGAAGCCCTAGGCCTCTATTTATAGAAGATTTCTAGCTTAGCACTTTTCTTAGTGTGAAAAAGGCAGTGGCTTGATAATGATGTGAAAAGCGCTTGGTGTGGCCTTTTGTAATGTGAAACGACAAGTGGTTCGGCCTTTTGTAATGTGAAACGACAAGTGGTTCGATGTCCGGTAAAGGTAATTACTATTAATGAAGGTAAATACTTATTGACGAAGGTAAATACTATTCACAAAGGTAATTCTTATTGAAAGGTAATTCTGTTATTGGACGAAGGTAAATACTATTCACAAGGGTAATTACTTATTAACGAAGGTAATTACTATATTAATGAAGGTAAATACTATTGACGAAGAGACTCTTAGATGATGACATATAGGCCCCCATAAAATAATCAAACTTACCACAAATCATTTTTTTTTTCATCAACACATATTTAATCTTTCAACAATTATTAATCATTTATAACTTGTCGTCTCAATTATTGATTTAATCTTATAACATATTATCTGAGATGATCTTGTGACAATAATTGAATCGATAATATAAGAGATATGATCGGCATTCATCGTATGTAATAATTGAGCATAGGTTGTGACTTCTCACGTAAGCATCGATAATCAATCTGTAGTGTACTTCTTATCTACTCTGGCGTATTCTTGTACTTTTACCACCGGGTAGTTCAACGGTTTTAACGGTAACACCTCATAGATTATTTTATAAAATATTTTTGTCGTTTTCTCGATCAGATCAAATGATAATTACATTATGGGGGTCCACTGATGATTGAGCCATTATACGAATATTCCTAACAAAAGAATATTCCCCAGACCAAGCGAATATTTTATAACAACTTGCATACTTTTGCAAAATTTATAAATATTACCTTACAACTATAACATTATGTCAAATTTATTCCATAATATTCAAAATAATATTTATAGAAAAATTCATCTTTATTTATAAAAGTTGGGGTCTTACGGTTGTTCATCTCTCTCCAGAGCCAATGAAGCCTTGACATATTGATCTCGTTCTCATGGTCTCCTCATCGAATTCGGCGTTTAAGTTACGACGAAACGCAGAGAAAGCGCATTTACTGCCGCACATATTCGACGAAGATCCAATCAATCTCGGATATTTAAACAAGAAAAGAAGGGCATAACCAAGAAAAGCTGTCACTTACTTTTGCGAATAAATAGCATTACCTTCATCAGAAAATTCCCGTTAGTATGGTCATCAAATCGGTGATCGTTGGTTTTCCGAACGAAGGCATCAAAAAGCCGGAAGGAAAATTGACGTTATACCAAGGCCATAAAATTCGGTGCTCCGGTAGCCTCATTATGGAATTCTTGTGATGAAGGCCTTGGGGGAAGGCATAGGTTGATGCGTGAGTGGAGAAGGATCCATGTATATATTTTCAAGGGAGGAGATCGAAATTTGAGTAGTGGTCGTGAATAGGTGTTAAGCTTGGGTGGCTGTCAGACGATTGTTTTCTCTTTCGAGATGGAGCTGCAGTAGATTCAATTTGTCCTTCTTCATTAACATTTCGAGTCTCCACTGGGGCTATTGGGGGATGAACACTCGAAGAAGGTACTCTAAGCTCCTCGGGGGTCAAAGGAATGATTTTGGTTCTTAACTTCTTCATCCGAAGAAGTTGATTCCGTGCATCTGCGGGTAGATCTAATAAACTTCATCGAGCTTGTGGTTGTTCGACAGTTGGTGGTGTTGGTTCGACAGGTGGTGGTATTAGGTTAACAGTTGGTTCAGATTCAGAAAGGGCCTTGGAGTCTGATGGGATGGAAATTAGTCGAGGTCTGCGGGTGGCTCTTTTCTTTCGACGAGGCCGGAGGACGTCTTCTGAGAGAATGGGTTCATCATCTACGGGCGCATGGGTTTGAGGTTCAATGAAGAAGCCGGTTGGTGTCTCGGTGGAGTAGTTTGAAGTTGGAGGTGTTTTTTGTAAAGGGTCGATCGACCTCTGCAGATTTTTTTTATTTACATTATCTTCGGAGGGAACTTCCTATTGTGAGGATTCGGCAGTGGCTTCTACCGACTTTCCAGCTAGAAAATCCTCTAAGTCCTTCACCTCCGAAGACGACGGTTTAATCAAAAATACTACAAAAGATTAACAGTTCTACATCAAGATCCATATCACAACAATTCGCAAAATATTCAAAAAATAAATTCGTACTTACATTTGTGGTCGTATAACCACGCTTGTTTGGAAAGAAGCCTATAGTTCCACTCCTCCTTTGGGAAATTGTCAAAAAAATTTATCATTTCGGCCTCACGTTCTTCAGAAATGTCTCCGAAGTCAATAGAAGTCTTCTCATCAGTGGCCCAGTTCGGTAAAGAGGTGATTTCAGGTCCCTTGAAGAAAAACCACCTCTCATGCCACCCCCTGTTGCTCGAAGGAGTGTTTACCAATGAATGCCTCTCGAATTTCTCTCCTGTCTTAGAGGAATGCTTGCTTATGGCCTTAAACCCTTTCTCCCTGGACTGGATAATCTTGTACACGGTGAAGAAGAAGTCGAGGGTAGGTTCGACACCCAGCTCGTGGCAGAAGGCGATGAACGCTAAGATATGGATGTAAGAATTCGGTACCAATTGGGCAAACCCGACACCCAGAAACCCTAAGATAGTCACTATGAAATCATGAAGAGGGAACCGAACCCCCTTTTCCAAAATGGTCATCGGAACAGCCGTCCACCCTTCGGGACGTTGATACATCCGTTCTTCAGACCTGGGAGCTCTCACCAAGTGGGTATCCGAAATGTGGCAACGAGTTTGAAGTCTCTTCAAATCAATCTTTGTAACTTTCGATGGAGTGTTGGCGTGAGAATATTGTTCCTTACTCCTATAGAATGTAAAAGGATTGGGAAGGGGTTTGGGTTTCGTTATCGGTTTCTTTCTAGTAGTTGCAGCGATCGGGTTGGAACTTGAGGCGTCCTTGTTGGGGCTCGGGTTTGGAGGAACGGCACTGATCGGTGTCGCTAACAGGGGAGGACCTTGTTCAGAATCTTGGGAAGCCATTGATCGTATTTTGCAGAGAAGGTAAGAAAAGCTATGGAAGGAAGAAGAGAGCTCAGAGGTCCGAAATTCAAATTGGCGAAAAAAGCTGCCAAATTTGGTAAAGTTTATCTTTTATCTTGTGATTTGCCACGGTATTCGAGGGTGGCACATTTAATTGATAATCATGATCACGAATTTGAAAGGTCAAGGTCCGGGATTGAGTTTTAAACATTTAGTAGATTGGGCCCTCCAGGTTGGATTTAGGTTTAACCCATCCTTTCGCTTTCCTTTTTATTTTGTCTTTTCATCGATTGGGCTTTGGTAAGTCTCATTTTAAGATCTGTTTCAACCTTATCAAATCTTATCATATCATGGACTATCTATAGTTTTCTATTAAATATCCTATTTAATAAAAAACTAAGGGGCAATGTTGGGTCATGATATTTCTCCTATTGGGCCGAATGGAGTGGGCCTATTTATTTAATTAATCCATTGGGTCTCCATTATTGGATCCTAAAGTTATTGGGTCTAATCCTTATATTATCTTCATAATATTGGACCAGGTCCATGGGTTGATCCATTGTACCTTTTAATATCTAAGTCTTTGACTTGTAATGATGAAAAAGGAAGGCTGTTGACCAAAAGTCTGCAGATCATTAATGTGGATGAGATTATATCCGTACTAGGCGATATATATACGATTGGAAAAAAATGACAACTTCGCATACATCCTTTTGGGATCGGGGGAGAAGTGAAATTTATGTCGAGATAAGAGTTGGTGGCAGATAATCGAGCAAGAGAGTATAACCTAGTAAGGAAGTCTCCAAGCAAAGGTAATGCACACATAACCGATAATTTTATCTCTCTAAAACACCTTGAGATATTTTATCCTCCATTGTTAACCCTTAGAATATAGCAGATCTTGATTCTCACGCTTCGAGTTATCCCCGACGTTCGCTCGCTCAAAATCAAGCTTTTGGTGTTGATCGTGTTTCTTGTCTGCGGGATCGGGGACGTCTTACGTGATTGGGACGTGAAAAGATCTTGGCGTTAACGGATGTGAAGAGTAATACCTTGAGAAAATATATCTAATATTATTATATATTAAATATGATGAGTTCAAGAGTTTGATGTCTTTATATACTGCCCATTTAATAATTCTGACATGGTTGGTATCGGAGGATAATATATGCCAGATGTAAAACCGAAGAAGAAGCTATGACAAATACAAGTAATCGTAGCCCTTATGTTTATTTTTTACGAGGAGAAACTAGCCCAATACTAAAGCAGTTGATGATGTTGAGCAACACTACAGACCCCGATATATACTCGTATCCACAAACCCTTATTTTTGGCAGTACTACTGGGACGACTCTACTGTAGCAGAGTCGTCGGTGGTAGTAGTTGAATTAGTAATAGACTTGGGGTGGTGGTGATCACCGATGCTCTTTGTTCGTTGGAGGAGGGAGCGCGGTGTAGCCTGCATCGGAAGGAACCTGCATGTGTGGTTGGAGAGCAGAGACAGTCATTGCTCATCTTTGTTACACTACCCTGCCTAACAAGCCCACCTGATAATGTTGGTGATGTTACTTCAGTACTATTACTAGGACTTCTGCCCTGATTTGCTGGAACTGGATTCTCCAACTTCTTGTTTGATGCTGCACTGCCCTCCTCATATTTCTCCATTCTATCTATCTTCTGTCCTGCAATCATCCCAATCAGTAATTTTAACCCCACTCCACCCCCCCCCAAAAAAAAAAAAAAAAAAAAAAAAAAAAAAAAGATCTTAACTTAAAACCATTAATTTCATAGGAATAGATTGACTTATCATGGCATCTGCATATGTATGTATGTTGCTACCTTGGAATGCTTCTTTCTGGTGGATGGATGGGTAGGAACTCTATCTATCTACAACAATTTGGTCAGAGAGTCTACCTGGCTATGCTTTAAATAAAGATTGAGGATGGATCCATAGAGAAATATATATATTCCTGGGTAATGTACAAACTTTAATATTTGGGGGAAAAAAACAGTTAGTAAACATATGAAAAAACCTCAACTTTAGAGAGGAGGGGGGGAAAACTATCAGGGAAGAAAGCATATTAAATTAAAGAAATTAGGTACGGGTAAAGAAGATAAGAAAGGTGAGTGATAGACGGATGGATATTGAATCAACCAACAAAATATAGGATGAAATTATTAATGGCAATATTACCTTTTATCTTTCTTTCTTTGTGTGTGTGATGTGTCACGGGTACTATATTAGTATATGCTGATCAACACCCACCCACCCACCCACCCACCTACCTACCTGCCTTCGTCACTTTTCTTTTATGTAATGCTTCAACCACTATGAAGTATGAACCCATTAATTATTGATTTCTTTTTCTTTTTCTTCTTTTTATTGAGAAGTCGACCCTGGGAAATTAAGGACATGGCAATCCAGCAGTCATCTTTGAAGAAAGATAAAAGCAGGGAAGGGAGAAGAGAGGGGGCGGGTCCCACAATTTATCGTCGGCGTGGCAAAGCAGACATTCTCGTGGATATCATCTCTTCCCTTCAGGCTTCAGGCACAGGCACAGGCTCAGACACAGTCATCATTTATTTAGCAAGTACGTATATGATACTCCTCCTCCGATTTCATTTCAACCTTTGATTCGAGATTAATCTACACTGTGGACATGACATGGCCACACGCTGCGTACGTATATAATTAATTTAACTTTAAGATTAAAATAAAAAATTATTAAATTTGATGAAGAGTAAATTATGAAACTTTTAAAACTTGGGGAACAAGTTTGGAAAATAAGTTTGGTGAAGCCGCCTCCTTCAATCATTAGCTTTCTTACCCTGGAAAAAGTTTTATTATACAATAATGAATTTTAAAAGTTTTTTATTGAAAACTTTTTGCACAAGTAGTAGGAGGAGGAGCAAATTTATTGTATGCCCAGATGTCGTGGGACATGCTATTCTTCATTGCTTTACCAGTAAATGCATGTGTACAGCAGTATCATGGTTTCTAATTATCAACAAGAGTAAATTAGTAAATACCAATGATGTAATGGATCATTGATCTGTCCCATAACCCATTTGATTTAACCAAATAGATCTATTTAAGAAAAATATTTATACAACTATTATTATTTATAAATTATATGCACTTATAAAATAATATCATCATTTAATCTCTCCACTTTTTCTATCTAAAAAATTCAATTCTTTCATGTTCAAAAATCACTCGCTCTCAAAATTTCAATTAATATAAGTACAACATATCTATATAAATTAACTTAAGGTATGACCAATTTGTAAGATGGAGAACTATTGGCCAATTTGTCCAGCTTATTTATTTATTTTTCATTTGTTCTTATTTCTGTACGAGTACACAATTTTAATCCACCTTAGAATTAAAAATGAATCAAAAGTGGAATAATAAATGAAATCTAAATCGAAAAATACTTTTTGTAATAGGATTGCAAGAGATGCCCAAGTATTTTTACTTCCCAAGAATTGTTGTAATCAACAATATTTGATATGTATATAAATTCTTTCACATCTTTACATTTTTTTAAAAAAAGTGACTAAATTGCTTTTTTAATTCATAACACATTTCTAATGTAATGTTGCGGATGGATAGTTTGGTTTCAATTTTGAATGTGGTGAGGGGTTTTTCGTGGGTTAAATCAAATCAGATTCATGATCCAATGAATCAATTTTCTCTCATAAATCAGTCAGATGAAGATTTGATTCATTGACAACAAGTATAATAAAATTACATGGTTTACAACAAGAAGTGGATTGTATTTCTAATATCTGGAATTTTTACATATAACAGACCCCATTTTCATTTTCTTCTGATACTTTAATGTAATACATATATACTCCATAACAATCCTCCTTGACTTCATCCCTCATTATTAAAACAGATGACATGGGGGCAGCCAGCCAAGGTAACATGAATTAAGGAATAATACATCATTTCATTCAACGCACATGCACTAACAATAGAGGCCGAGTTTCTAATATAATTAAACAAACCAACCTCCATGCGCACCCACCCAACACCCGATAGATGATGATGTCAACTAAGCCATTGAAGAACCATACCAGGATCCAGTTGGCAGCTACAGAAGCTTGAGGAGACGGTGGAAAGCTCTTGACACCCTCTCCACTCTTCTGAAGGTTTTAGGACAATTGGCTTTTCAACTGAACCTGAATTCACACACACCATAAGCTTATAGTCATCGTCTCCAAAATCTGCCAGCCCCTTGGCTGTCTTGTCCCATGGATTCCACACAACTGCATGCCGCCACATTATAATCAGACATACATATGCTAGACATTTTATTACTCCTACTACACAAGAAAGGATTCAAAATAATGTATTGGTTTAAATTGTTAAGCAATCATACAGACCAGCATCTGGCATGCCGTCCTTACGAATTACAAAGGTTCTCTTCTTTTCATGGTCTATAATGGCAATGTTTGTTGGTGTTCTCAAATAAATCCGGTCAACCTATCAACACAAAAGAATGCTCAGCCTTGCTTATTTTGAAACCACACCCCACCATGCAGTCAGAGAGAGAGAGAGAGAGAGAGAGAGAAACCTCGCCATCAAATGTTAATGCATCTGCTTGCTCTGTAAACCTCTCTCTATGCAGCAAATTATCCAAGTAATCAAGTGTCTCTAAGCCTTCCACACGCACTTCGCTGCAAATAAGCCACATCATGCAACCCTCAAACAATAAAGTATTCTACAAACTTAAGATCGCAAATAGAAAGCACCCTATTCCCGGCCGGACGAATTATGATTAAGTAAATATGGGGAAAAATGTTTTAGAGAACCTTTGGGACAACTCACTATACTTGACATATAGATGATATAATAAACATTGATAATAGAATGATCAAGTAAAAGTCAATAATTACCTGATGTCAGATACTGAGAAGTAGTTGCGCACAGCGAAGGTAAATGAAAAAGTCTTGTTATCAGTATTCTTCACATGGGTAATCAAGGTCAGCTTGCTTGGACTTAGAGAAATATGAAGCCGTAATTCAAAGCTGCAGAGTACCATCAATAAATGGTCCAAGACTGATGTTTCAATAAGTATGGTTACCAAACAGTATGAATGACCCAAACAAACTGCTGAACATACCTACGTGGCCACATCTTTATATCATTTCCCGTGGGCTTTAAGATCAGATCCACTGATGATGGGATGCTAGAGGGAACCAGATGCAAAAGGCAGTTATCCAATGACCACATTTTGCTCCTTGAAGATCCACAATGCTCCGATGACCCCAAATTGCCAAACTGCAACGGTAAGAGTGACAGTAAAGGTTCCAGAAGTCTGTTAATGGAAGTAAGTGAAAAGACTTTCACAAGGTTAATTTCCAGTAATCCAACCTGTGGAAAGCAAACTGATATCCCTCCCTTGACTGCTTTAGGAGATCTCCCACTAGCCTATATAGTGCAATAGATGCAGACATTGTGATGACCACGAACTAAACAATATATTCTTCAGGTTTTATTAAATGTCTTTTGAACCGAAAAACGAAAAACAGTAATGATCTAATGCAAAGGCCACCCATCAGCATTGTTAATGTGTACTTACCATGCTGCATGTATTGGCAGGATAATACAACAGTATATTGTGTCAAATTATCAAAATGAATAAATAACTAAAAAATATCTAATTTTTCCTAAAGATCTTTCAGTCCAGTTATCCAGCATATCTACGTTTGATACTTGAAAAATCGAAACACATCTACTTGTGATATTTTTCTTTTTGAACCATACAAACAACCTCATAAGCTGCACAGGAAATACTCACCTTGGAGCTCCTGAAGAGTTGCTCCTCTCCTTGTTCATTCTTCCATGACACCACTTGCCCACCATAAAGGAGCACCTGCACATTGATTTTTTTGACAATGGAAAGACCTATCTAAAAAGTTAGCAGAAAGCATAGTTCACATAAAAAATTCTGCTCTCAAATAGTAGATAGCCCCACCAGGAAGTTAAAGACCACCAAGTCAACATTTTCTATTACATATTTAAGAATTTGTTACATGCGCTTTCATAAGTGCTTGAAGTTTCCGTATGTGTATTTGACACTTGAGGAAGGGTTTTGTTTATTTGTTAGACGTGTCTTATTGAAACCGGACCCGACAAGCATACTTATAAACGTAAACTACATAATTGCACATATAACTTTCTTGATGTGCTTTTCATTGTTCCAAAATAACTGAAGCACCTATGTTAAACTCTCAAATGTTAAGAGAGTGGGGGTGGGGAGATATTTTGCTCTAGATAAAATAAGTATATTAATTAATTATACAATTATTTTAAGTATGCCCCATCACATGTTAGATGTAAGAAAGCCAATTACAGCCGGTTGATTTAACCTATACTATCTACCATAATTCTAATTTAGGCAAATACGTTGTAAGAAAGAATTACGGGCTGCCTCCCTTGTTTTGTTTAATTCCTTAAGAAACTTCCTAAGCTGCTCTCATGGAAGCATGATGTTCAATTTCGTATAAAAGTTTACAAAGGGAAAAAGGCAATTCATGATAAAATGCAAATTCGAAAGGTAGAAATTGAAATTCTATTGTGTTCCACTTAACGGTTGAATTACTAAATCAAAATTTTTAAACAAAGGATAAGAAGGAACGGATTTATGATTTCATCAAAAGCATACTTGTCCATTTTCTTATGAACATTCTGCATCCAAATTCAACAAAGAAACACAATTAGATCATTTACGCTCTATGAGAGACTAATATATTAATTGTATGTGTTAAGAAACAAAAACAATTATATTAAGGAACCGAGGGAGGAAAAGATTCCCATTCGTTATCCAACACAAAGGAACATAGAGAGAATCAAGTAAAGAGAGGATTATAGGTCTCCTTTCCTTCTCAATGCTGTTTAACGCTTGCCCCGCCCCATTGCTCTGATTCTCTCATTATGGTGTATATATTTTGTAGTCTGGGCAAATGGGTATTGTTATTATTATATCAAGAATTGAAGTCGAATTCCAGTTGGGTACGCTGCTTGTCAGACTCGAAATCGATTACGATAAAGAAAGTAGACGGAAAGGTACCTACTTTTATACTCCTCTCTTTTTATCTGCAATCACATTTTGATTATTTTTCTTCCAAACTTCTAATTTTTTCATTCACTTTGCTAAATTCTTTGAACTAGTGAATATGAGATATATTGGTAATAATATGTTAATTTTTATGTGAAGAGTGTTTTTGTGTGTGTTAAATTGTTAATTAAATTGATTGGTGTTTATGTGTATAGCTGGAGGAGTGGAAAAAACGAGGTTTTAAGAAGAATCCAATTGTCGACATAATAAGGTGGAGGTTTTTTCGTTCCTTGAAGCAGATGCCTTTCGATTTCATCAACCACCCTTTTGGATTTCCCCGTGTTTTATTGTCTGAGGCCGGTGGTTCTTCTGCTGAGGTCTCCATTGTTTTACTTTGTTTGTTTTGTAATGGAAAACTATGTTTTAAATCTTTCATTGCCATTATGCTTTTGGCCTCATGAATCCTTGCTAACATACTTCTCATGAATTAAATGGGCATTTTTTTATATTTTTTTGCCTTACCAGTCCTGTGCCTGCATGATAATTGATTGCCAATTTAATCATTTAGGTAGTGGGCATATACAGTCGCATACTATTAGCATGTTATACATTGGTTGGGTCGTCTGTCTAACAGTTTAAGCTTTTTGGATGACTTGATTACTTAACTTGGTATTAGAGCTCTATAAAAAGTTGCAGTGTTGGCACCCTCTATCTAACAGCTTAAGCTTTTAGATGAGTTTATGAATTTCAACTTAGTATTAATAGTTTAGTTTCTAAATTTTTCACTATTTTTTATCTAATAAATAATACATTCTTTTTTTAATACAAAAGTAATATAATATAAACAATTAATATTATATTTAATATTATACAATTATTTCCTTAAAACTTGTACTCAACTCTAAAAAAGTTATATTAAGGAAGGGAGGGAGAATTTGGTTTTGGTTTTGGTTGGTCAGGCAGAAAAAACTTTATGTAAACTTTGAAGATTTTTTGTCTTTTCAGTTCTTTGATTCTTTGCATTAATCTTTGGACAGCCAATTTTTGTTTGTACTTTAAAAAAGAAACTTGAATCTTCATGCTGCTGAAATAATACACCACTAGTCTATTTCCATTTTTGAGGCATTGAGCTTCAAATGTGAGACAACAATTTGAGCTGAATAAATATGTTGAGATTCTAGTTTTGAATAGCATTTCACTTCACTGAAACATATTGGTAAAACGAATTTAATTTAAGAGTAATACTAAGAATTTTAAATTTTTAGTCTCAAATGGTTCACAACTCACAAATTACATGACAATAGACCTCCTCCGGTACCTAAATAGAAGGGTAAGCTAATAAACCTGAATTTTGTTTTGTTTTTATAAACTTATAAACAACACAAACAAAAATTATAAGTTTTCTATTGAGTCATCTGTTTTTTAGCTAAAATACATAGTATTAGGATAGAGTAAGAAAAAGAGGGATTGAAGGAAGCTGTGGAATAATCAGTTGTTGGTGTAAGAAAGAAAGAAGTACATTATTCGTTTTGATTGTGATTCACCAAAATTTAAGTAATATCGACCTAATATTTTCAATAATGTGCCAACAGGACCTACATTTCTTTCCCCTTTCGGATTCTTAATTATTTATTCAGTATGAAGAAAACTCCCAACCGGCTGGGCAACCTTTTTCTCGAGGCCTAATGACCGTGAGGGAATAGGGACATTAATAGTCGTATGAAAGCCAAACTCTCAATTCAAGTAGTACAAATGTGCTCCACGCACTAGATATTACACGTGGTGATCTAGTACACGTAATTATGGGTTAAATCTCCCCATCCCAGAGTTCATCAATGGACTTGAAAGGTCCGTTGGCAGAGACGAATTCGTATTTAGGCATTCCCCTGCGCTGCTGGATTCCATCCATCTTTTTATAGTCATCCTCTGATAGTGCCCAGTCAAAGATCTCCAGGTTCTCCTTCATTCTCTCCTTATTGAAGCTCTTTACCAAAAGACTCACCCCTTGTTCATATACCCATCTTAATGCAACCTGTCAGAAGCAATACATGCATATCATATACTTATACGAGGGATCTTAATGCATACATGCTCTCTCGAGTATTCATTGTTCTTGGTTATTTACTCCATTTAGAGGATACTTTCTCGATGCTTAATGTGCTAATGAGCTACCAGCCCAGCTCAAGAAAAGAAAATGTGGCCAAACCTGAGCAACTGTTTTTCCTCTCTCTCTGGCAATCTCGTGCAGGACTTCACAATCCATAACTTGATTGGTCCCCCAGCGAGCTCCCTTTGCTCCCAAAGGTGAATAAACAGTCACAGTAATACCATTAGCAGAGCAGAAGTCCCTGAGCTTCTTCTGTTTCCAGACTGGGCTCATTTCCACCTTACAAAATAAACATTATATTTGAATATTGATCAATATTCATAAGAAGCTGACGAAAAGAATGTAAATGATCACTAACTTGATTGACAGCCGGAGGGATTGTTGCATAAGGGAGTAAGTTCTCAAGCTTTCTACAAGAGAAGTTGCAGACTCCAATGGCCTTAGCGAGGCCAAGCCTTTGGCACTCTTCCATTTGCGCCCATACAGACTTAAAGTCCATCGGTAGAAGATCCTCTTTGTTTATTGGGAATACATGTGGTCCTGGCTTAGCACTGATGGGCCAGTGAATGAGATATAGGTCAAGGTACTCTAACTGCAGATTGCTGCACATTTGAACAAGAAAAAATCAGGAAATACTGCAGCTTTTTCCCTAATTTGATACCATAACCATGAAATTGAATTTCATATGTAATCATTTATCCAGTAGTTCATTTATATTCTAAGTCTGTTTTGCCCTTGATTCAAGACCTACGTATGGCTGCAGGGATATATTTTCCACTATTGCTTTAAGAAAACACCAAAAGAATGAACTTACAATCTGTCTCTCAAATCTATGATATGAGATTGATACTGTTGTGTTTCAACAGACTCGATCACCTCCGATAGTTAAGTCAGCAAGAGTTTATGGAGATGTGTAATCTGAGAATATTATAGGTGTGTCTAAAAAAAATATACCAAAGTCCATTCCCAAAGTCCCAAACACTCGTATATTGGACAATGCAAATTTGAGATGGCAAAATAAGATTAATTATATTTACCGATTGGCACCGATAAATAAAATGAAAAAAAGAAAAGACATGTTTGGCAGTCAACTGGGATTTTACTTAATTTTGAGAATAGTTGGGAGATGCATAATAGTAACTAATAAAAAGAGGTTAGGTCATTTAGAAAGGGATCGATCATACAGGAGAGAGTTTTTGAGAGCAGGGATGACAAGATGGGTATGAACATCAGTGCACCAGAGCTTGGAAGTAATGAAGAGCTCGTCTCTGGAGCCGACTAGGCCGAGTTTGAGGGCCTCGGCTATGGCTTCTCCCAGATATGGTTCAGACGCATACAATGCAGCTGCATCAAAGTGTCTATAACCAACATCAATTGCTTCAAGTATGGCCCTCTTTATTGCACTTGAATCATAAACAGCTGTCCCCATACCAATCGCCGGCATACTCCGGAAACCAGAGGACGACCCAATAACCACCTCCATTGCTGGTGCTTCATCCGTTTGTCTTTCTTCTCTTCGTATATCTTATATAATTAGAGCCCAAAGCTTCAGATTATATGCTAATCCACCGTGGATTCAGCCCAAGAAATATAATGTACTCATTTTTTTTAGTGAAGTTTTAAGTACAAATTAGTTGTCCAACGTATTTGGTTTAAAAAATTTCAATCTAAACAAACAACTAAATTGACTTCATTTCATTTAAATTTTAAAAACAACAATATAATGTATTTTTCTTTTCTGAAATTTTATAATAGTAGTGCATAAATTCAGAAGATAGTATAATTTAATTTAGGTGGTAAATTAAATTCAGAAGATGGTGGAATAGCTACGACAAGAGCTCCGATTGCAAATCCCTATCACGTTTTAGGGATTAATTTCTAATAAAACAACCCACAAATCAGAATCCTCCAACCAATTTCATGAAATAAAGAAACACATTGTTTATGTACGAGTACAAATATGTTCCATTCCTTATTCCAAGTATATATTATATCCCTGTAAAGTTTCTCGGAATATATCAAGTTTAATTCTTTCTGGGGCCCCCCGGGCATATAAGATAGATGAATATAAAAAAATACCATCTCTTTAAAATATTTTATATTGAATAATAAGTAAATACACGCATGTGCCGCCCAATAGTGGTAAGGTTCTCTTTAGTTTTACCAATTATCTTAGGGGTACGGGAATTTCGATCCATCGGTTCAAAATAATTTATTTATTTTTATTTTAACTTTCAAAAATTACACATAAATTATTAAATTCTGTAAAAATTTTAATTAAAAAATATTATACTTCAGTTAAATAAATTATTATACTACATTTTTTAAAAGTCAAAATAAAAAATTTGGACCACTCGCTAGAAATCAGTGTAAAAGGACCGTAATTTAACAGGGGAATGAATTTTACCCTTCAAACACGGATTCAACACGGCGCCTAACTTGTACCGACCAATCTACCTTAACGTTGATGTGGACACGTCACGTACTCTCAATTCTTCCTCTCATCAACTAATGTGGTCAAGGGCTATTATAATTTTTTCCCTAACCCAATAAAAAAAAAACACATGGCGGGTGGGCCAGGGTATCCTTAAACCACTTTTTCTTTTCCATTCTCATTCAAATTCATCTCTCTTTCATTTGTTATCTTTTTTTCTTTTATTAATTTTTTAAAAAATAGTTTTATATTAAAGCATCTCCAACTACCTCTTTAATCACTTTGAAATATTCAAATAGGTAAATCACATCAGAAAAATATTCTCCAACAACTTATTCATCTTTAGTCATCAAATCTACAACCTTCTTCTCACTCTTCAAATCTGCATGTAGGTCAACAAACTTTAATTTGAAGAATTTTTTTTGTTACTACTATCGGAGATGCTCTTCATGTCCGTCTTAATCCCAGTTTGAATGGAGCATGAATGAACAGCATTTCCGTGTTTCTAAAATTATGGATTTCACCTCCACCTCCACCTCCACCCTCTCCACCTCCACCTCCACCTCCACCTCTCGAGGAAAGAAAGCTACCCTTTCTATTTTTTTCATTATCTTCTTCTTGAAGAAATTTGTTTCCAATTAAATGAAGATCATCATCAATTGTTTCACTTTCATGGTACCAACCAGCTGTCATGGGCCATGGGATTAAGCTTCATTCAGACCACAATAAATTCATCTAATTATGGGACTTGTTTCAGCTGCACCAAATGAAAACCACGCACCATGAGTTAGCTTATATATATATATATATATATATTGTAATAATAAGATATAATAACAGCTTCATCTGAAATTCCAAGAAAATAGCATCAGGCCGGGAATTTAGTTGATAGTATTAGAAAATAGAAGCATTAGCTAAAGAGCAAAATGATTCAAGAAATCTACTTACTCAAGCCAGCTTTTATCTCAAAGTCCTTCAATTGATTGGGATATATGTCACCAAAGTCTAATCTCCGCACCCTGCAATCACTAATTGACAAAAAAATTCTCAGGAATAAATTACATAACATATACGACTTATAAACATAAAAAATAAATAAAGAACAAACACCCAGCAGATGAAAGCGTGACGCGGAGGCAGCCAAAGGCATTAAATGATACAGATACGTGTTAGGCGATGGGAATGCGTAGCAGCTAAAAGAGTTACAACTCGCCACGCATTACACGAATCTGACACAAAACGACAACAACGATGAAGTGTGAATGAGTAACGGCAATCAACAGATCCTACCGGCGAAATGAAGAAAATGAAGGGGGAGAGAGAGAGGGGAAAGATGCTCTGCATAATAGTTGAACAAAACTCACCATTCAGAATTGAACTGGACGATGGAAATTGGACTGAAAATTCCATTAATTTCCACTGGATTCATTTAAAAAACACCAATCCCCCAACTTAACGACTTTACAGTCCGATCTTACATCACAAACATACATACATACATATATATATATATTCTTAATTCGTTCCTTTGTTCGTTACTCTTTTTTAGGCTATTTAATTTGGTAATGGTATTGAATCTTTTATGGGGTAATATTTTGAGATCCGAATCCGCCGAGTTTATGTATTATTGCCATTATGGATGAGATAAATCCGACTAGGGTTTACATGTCCATTGTACGGAAACTTTCCGGCTGATTTGTCGTAGCACACCGGAAATCCAATCGGTTTGGGTATGTGGCGGATGCAATATCGATCAGCGGCAACCACCACTGGAAATTTGGAAGTGCAATATCCATTTCCAGCAGCAGCAGCATGTGGAGAATGAGATTTTGGCGAGGAAGAGGAGGAGGATGCAGTTGAAGGAGGAGGAGACATTTTTTTGGTGGATTTGGGAAGCGAAAGGAATGCTCTGATCTTCAGAGATGATGCAGCTCGATCGTATTCCTCGATGAGATTCTTGAGATCCTCATCTGAGGTAATCGAAACTAAGGCATCTAAGTCTTCCGTCGGCAACTTACAACGTAAGCTAACGGACGTTCCACACAATTCCCCAAGTTTCACCAATAGGTCTGAAATTAACCAAAACAATACAAATATCTCACTCCAATGTTATCTTTACAAAAATCATATAAATATGCTAGTATATAGTAGTATATGAAATAATGAGGGGGGATAAATAATTAATAAATATATATACTGACCGGCAAATGAGATGGAGCGATGAACGGCGAGGACACGAGTTTGACCGCCGTGATAACGGAGCTTGCCGTCGGGAAAACGGGGGAGAATCTTGCCGCCGTAGCTGCAGAGGAATTTGAGAGTGAGGAGGTTGTGATAGTTGAGAGAAGGTCCGACCATGCTGGTGACTGAATTAATTAAGAGATATGTGGTGTGAAGAAGAGTAATTATATGAAAAAAGGGAAAGTTTATGAGGAAGAGACCTGTGAAGAAGTTTCGTTGGCGTCTTCAAGCCTATTCAAGGTGCCAATGCCCTCTTATTTATAGAATTTTTTTTACTACTTTTTTTAAATTCATAAATAGGAGAGGAAAGATGTGAAGCAGTGTTGGCTGGGGTTTTGGGTGGTGGAAGGAAACTAGCTAGAAGGGGACCCAGTTTAGTGTAGATTCCCATTACCTGTAGCCCCGCCATTGGCGAGAAGGATCGAAGATTCTTTAATAATAATAATTCAGAATAACTATTGTTAGATTACTGGTTAGTTAGGGACACCTGTTCAAACTTTATTCATTGACTGTAGACTAGTCAGGATTTACTATTTCATTTCATTTCACGACACAAAAATTAAAAAAATAATAATTGTATAGTATTATTAAATATTATATCAATTGCTTATATATATATATATATATATATATAGTATTGAATTCAATTCAATTCATTTTGGGCAAGTTTTGTTTATTGGTCCAAATAAAAAACTCTCCATTTTAGTAGTCCAGTAAAATAAGCATTTGTGTTATTGGAGGTAAAGAAAGAAAAAGAGGTTAGTATATATCTGATCTAATTATAGTATAGTATTATTAAAACTTTGGACTCACTCTTTCTTCTTAATTGATTCATTACTTAGTTTCTTTCTATATGTATGTATGTATGTATATATTCATTGAATTGAAACCCCTACCTACGTACCTACCTGCAATATGGGCATGGCCAGGCATGGGGACTCTTGTGAAAACAACTGATCTGAATCTCATATCATCTGAATGACGGCCGACTTACAAATTATTAACAGTATATATGTGACACAAACCCAACCCAACCCCAACCCCAACCCCGATCGATATTATTATTAAATAAAAGTCACAATCATTAATTACATTTTCTTTTTCAGTTCAATTTTCTTGGTCTGGTCATAGCATCATGCATGCATGCATACATACATACCGTAGGGATGTAGCTAGTATTATTGTAGTTATATATGCATGTTGTATTGTGCGAGCGAGCTGCATGGTCCTGGATCATATCTTAGTTTGTTCGGAGATGGATGTGATGTTTGGGGCCCCGGCGGCCATAGGTAAGGATATAATAGAATATCTTTATACTCTCTGCTGATTGCCCTTAGCCCCTTACACTTCATTCATAAACATTCTCTTGCTTCCTTTTTAAAAAAATAAAATATATATATATATATATATAATATTTTCTTACAAAATTAGAAGTTAAAATTTAAGAAGGAATCACACGTATATATATTATGCATGAATTCTCTCCGCATATCTCCTTGTTAGTTGTTACTATTTCAAGACGTACACTATCATGGTATGTAGCCTGTTTCAAGTAAGCTCTAATTAATTTCTAAATAAACTAGCTAGGTAATTCGATCTCTTATACGTACTAGTTTCTATATCAACAACTAATATATATGTAATCCTAGCTATTAATTAAGGAATTATTTAATTCTATTGTACGTAACAATTAAACCTACGTATATACGTAATTGGAGATGTTTGTTTTACTATACATGCATTTTACCACTGATTATAATGACTACTACTCCCTTCTACTTCTCCTATTTTAAGATTGATTGAAGCTAATTAATATATATCTAAAATAAAAAACAAAAATAATTAATCTAAACCTGTGAAGTAGTCGGATAGTAATTTGGAGCGGGATGGATATTGGAATTAATACTCCCTCCTATTCATATTAAGTGTCTTTTTAAAGTTAAGCACGAAATAACACAAAATATCTTTTGTATCCCTAATTAATTATTTCTCTCCACAAATTAGTGCATTGGAATTGCGTTTACTAGATATTAAATAGAGGGATAAATTAGAAAAAATAGTCTGAATATCGCATGCGATTCCAAAACGACACTTATATCAATAAAATGAAACTCCAAAAACTAATGACTTAATATGAATAGGAGGGAGTATGATTTGTCATACCACATTAGTAATATATATATTAACAACTCATTGGAGTAGTAATTATTAGTTATTGGAGAAGACGAGGAGTATATATATAATATATGTATACCAGGAACATAAAAGCGAGCGTTATCTTCTTCCACGATGAGTTTGTGGATAAAATGTACGTAACTTCTCTCTTTTGTTTTGTTCATCATGTCAAGCAATAGGATTAGGATCAGGATCCTTTTTATTTTATGATGAGAGGAATTATCCAAGAAGCTCACTCCCCTTTCTTATGCCAAGCGGTTCCAAATTTTATATATCAACCCCTAGGGCCTACTACTGCCTTAGGGGTCGACTCCTTTCCTCTTCTTTTTGCCATTTTTTAAAATCTAATTTTAATTTGAGTAATCTTCAGAAACGTATTCATAATATGGGCTTTATATTCTTACTAATTGCTTCATGTCATATGCCATTATCAACAGATACGTAGGTCCCAATGCAATTAATTACTAGTAAGTTTGTGATGAATTGATTTCTTTTTCTTTATATATACTAGATTTCCTTTGTTAAAAATCGTTATGTTATGAATTTGTGATGTAATGCAAAAATGATGTAATAATACGTAGTATGCCTGCCTGCCTGCCTGCCTACTATTCCAGATAGACTTTGCGTTTAAAAAATATCGACCTTACAAATTGTTATTCTGTTTACTACGTGACATGGTCCCTTTCCATCTATCACGTACCCCATCCAACTTGTCGCGTTGTGAGATCCACTTTTGGATATTATTTGGAGATAAAGCTTTTATTTTTTTTCGTTAAAAGTTGTTTAAACTGAATGTGTGTTGGTTTTTAATAAATAAATTATTTAATGAGTTGATCAATAAAAATTTCAATTCATTAATATATTTATAAACTGAATGTCTGATGATCATTGCTTCTAACAAATCGTAATTTTGATTATATCTTTAACGGTTTGTGAAAATTTTCAATCAAATTATGATTTGAAACGTATGTATAAAGATATATAAGATAGGTAAAATTAAAAATATATTATTTTAATTTATTTAATTTATACACTTTGACATTAATGCAATCTAACTTCAACATATATTTATCTATTTTTCTATCTTTAATATTTATAAATAAGACTATTTATAATGGAATGAAACTAATCCTGTTTTATGACCGAGGGTTGCTTCTTCTTTCTTCTAACATAGAGTGCAGCTCAGAAATTTTTCTTTGATCATATTGATATTGTGTAAAGCGCATACATACTATATATATATATATCAACTAAAAATTGTATTGTTTTTAAAAAAAATATCTTGATGTTAATTAGTGGCCACCTCAAAATAAACATCCCATCCCCTAAATAGAATTGATGAAAGCTGTAATTGAGCATATATATATATATATATAAGTTTATTTATATATAAATAAATAAATTAAGTGGTAAATGGAGAGAAATACTTCTCCTCCTACCAATACCTTATCCATATATACTTGAACAGAACAGCTCCAAATTTGCTGTGTTGGCAAGATTATGCCACATGGCAATGATGGTATGGAGGAGGAGGAGGCATCTTAAACATAATATACTCTACAAGATTCTAAAAAGTTGATTTATTGGACTCACTTTTTATATATAATACTCCCTCCGTCCTAAATTAATTACTTAATTTTAATTTTTTAAAATCAAATTGACCATTTTTAAAATTAATCTTTTTACTATTTTTGCTAAAATATAGGTGAAGAAATTATAACCAAAAGAAAGCATATACAATTTATTACTAACCCCAATTTTTATAATTTTAGAAATATATTTATATACGCTTAATTATTAATTCTAAAATAAATCGATTTGACTTAAAAATGTCAAAATTAAACAATTAATTTGAGACGGAAGGAGTATATAATATATAATATATAGGGTACGAAAATCAACCTCTCAGTCTGACTTTTTACCGACATTCACTCTTCTTCCACCATAACATTAATTGGAGTATTGTTATATTTACAAATAAATATTAACTTATGTGTCAAAATATAATTAATAGATAATTCACTATACTTAAAATCAACTATCATCATCATAAATATTATTTTATAATTATTCTTTAGGCACTATAATAATATTATTTTATGAGATTGGCCTTAAAATTCTACGACTCTTTGGGTGGTTTTAGGATATACTCCTACATTATTATTTATGCATGGCATAAAATATTGGCAACCTCCTCAGTCACTCTCACTCTCACCACATATATTCTTTTATAGTCATTTCAAATCTTATCACCATATAAGAATTATAAATTTGAACATACGGAAGGGTAATGATACAAGTCTCAATAATTTAAATTTGATTATAGATAGATTTCTATTTGTTGTTAATAAAAATGTCAAGTCCAACCCAATAAGTTCAGGCCCAAAACGATGTTCATTTATACAAAAATCGATTTAACTTTGAAAACTTCTGCAGGGATGATGGGCTTAACAGAGGTTCATTATAGGATGAGTAGCAATAAGTCAATAATGACAAGCCCAACAACGATTTCTTTTATGCTCTATTAATTGTTAATCCCAAATGTGCTGCATCTAGTATACAAAAACATGATTTGAACAACTGAAAAAAGTCGCTAATTACAAATATGGGAATATGAATGTTCCCGGATGAAATAGGCCGGAAACAGCACCAGCACCACTCGTTTTGATTGAAACAGAGCCAGCAGCCAAATCCAAACTCTCATCAACCAAGTCATGACTCTTCTCTCTCCTCCTCTAAACTCCATGCTCAAGAATCTATCAGAATAATCCCATATGTCATGATCAGCTATTGAGCATTTAAATAAATGATATTACAGCTGGATAATAGGAAACAAAAATAGGCGGGAAAGTTAGTTAGTAGTGTTGGTCTATAAAAGGAGAGAAAAAGAGAGAGGAGGGTATGTAATTTTTGAGAGTTTCTATTCTGAGTTGCAACCTAATTCTATAAACTACTTCTTATCAATTCAAATCTTTCCACCATTTTCTATTTTTTTTTCCTCTGTTCCTTCTAATTTTCCTTTGAAGTTCACAATTTGTACTGTTAATCATAACAATTGGTATCTGAGCTATCGATCCTTGGCATTAAGAACTCATCAATGGCGGCAGGAACTCGTTCGAAGGAGACATTGGAGGAAGGTCTGCGAAACACCGATTCACGTGTCTGAACTCGATGAATAGTCATCATCAATTGCAAAAGACAAAGTGAGAAGATGTTAACGAAGGAATGAAGCGGATGCAAAAGTACTATGGAGCTTATGATGGCGAATTTCACCGAAATCTCAAAGGTAAAGGTCCTACTCACGATCAACATTACGAATCTTCCGGAGAAATGAATATTAATGTTGGAGGAGGTGTAGAAACTAATTCAAATGCAAATCAAAGGAATTTTGTCCTCGATTCGACTTTCCAATTTTAATGGAGTAGATGTTAAAAAGCGGATCATGAAATCGAGCATTATTTTCAAATTCATCCCATGAATGATACGATGAGACTAAGGAATGTAGCTCTTCATCCGGAGGGGGAGGCGCCCTTGTTTCTAGCATATTTTAAATCTAATTCAAATGTGTCTTGGAAACAATTGATTGAAGATGTTGAAACCAGATTGGAGATATTTCACCTAGCAGGTGTATTGGTTGAATTCATAGACTAACTTCGATTTCTTGATGAAGTCAATATCGGAAGAAATTTGAATACCTTCGAAGCTTTGTTGAAATTTGAGCATCCAGGATTGGATGAAACATATTTTGTAAAATGCTTTGTAGGAGGATTAAGGGATGAAATAGGTGGATTTGTTAGCTTGCTTAAACCTCGTAAATTGACTGAAGCTATTGCGCAGCTAAAGTCCAAGAGATGACTGTTGAAGCTATTTCCAAGAGGAATAAACCTAACTCAACCTTCCACGGACACAGTAGGGAGCAAAGGAGAAAGTAATCTTGTGAGCAA
This sequence comes from Panax quinquefolius, assembly GCA_020205615.1. Classification (NCBI taxonomy): domain Eukaryota; kingdom Viridiplantae; phylum Streptophyta; class Magnoliopsida; order Apiales; family Araliaceae; genus Panax; species Panax quinquefolius. Next base: position 134,798,424 of record CM035171.1, on the reverse strand, counting down.
CAAAAGTGGTCAAGCCACGCCAAGGAAATAACTATAATATGGGAGGGAAAATCTAAAAGACAATATTGGTGGTCAAATTAAAAAACTCACACACAGTGAAATGCAAGCTAGGAGGGAAAAAGGATTATGTTTTAATTGTGATGAGATTTGTAGACAAGGTCACAGGTGCAAGTTTAAACAGATCTATATGATCATTGGAGATGATGAGTGGGAAGAAGAATACAAAGAAGAACCAGATATTAAAGTAAGCAATGACAGTGTAGAGCATCAAACAGAAATGGCTATTTCTTTGCATGCCTTAAATGGAAATACCTCAGAAACCACACTAAGAATTAAAGCAACTGTGAAAGGAAAGGAAATTATACTCCTTATCGACAATTGGTAGTACTCATAATTTCTTGAACGAAGAAGACAAATGCCTAAGAAGTTGCATTGCACCTTAGAAGAGATGAGCTTTATACGCAAGTCGATTAATGGCGAGATGGATATAGAATGTTGTGCATGCGAAAGATGTAAGGAATTTGAATGGATTTCACAAGGACATAAGTTCTGTATAGATATGAGGCTGATTCCATTGAAAGGGTGTGATGCTGTTTTAGGGGTACAATGGCTAAATACTCTTGGTGATTGTGTGTTTAACTTTAATAAACTAACCTTGAGTTTCTCTGTGGGAAAGGACAAGGTTATATTGATGGGAAACAGTGACAAGCACTCACCGCAGTGGTTCATGATGATCGGCTTGTTAACTTCTGAGGATGCTTGGAAAAGGGACCACCGGCATTATTAGCATGTATATTTGCAATCTGCTCTGAAACAAAAGAACACATTCCACCGCAGATTCAGCAAGTTTTACATACTTTTGAAGATGTGTTTCAAGAGCCAAAGTCTTTACCTCCTCAAAGAAATCATGACCATCACATTCCATTGAAGACTGGATCAGATCCTTTCACCATTAGACCATACACGTCGATATCCTCACATACAAAAAGTCGAGATTGAGAAAATTGTTCATGAAATGCTAGAGGTTTGGATCATACAACCCAAGTCGAGTCCTTTGCTTCCCCGGTTTATTGGTTAAAAAAAGATGGAACTTGGAGGTTTTGTGTGGACTTTAGAGAGTTGAATAAAATCACAATTAAGGATAAATTTCTATTCCTATAATTGAGGAACTGTTGGATGAGTTGAAAGGTTCAACAATCTATTCCAAATTGACTTAAGGGTCAAGTTACCACCAAATCGAGAATGTACCACCGATGTTCCTAAAAGCGACTTTTAGGACACACAGCTAGCCCTTACGAATTTATGGTAATGCCTTTTGGCCTTACAAATGCTCCCTGCATCTTTCCAAGCTCTCATAATCGTGTTCTCTTCACATTTAAGAAAATTTATTCTTGTTTTCTTTGATGACATCCTAATCTACAACCCTAATCGTATCTCACGCATGCAACATTTGACTATAGCATCCGTCCAGAAGAGTTACATCAGATGCGTTAAGCTTCTTTCAAAATGTTCTTTCGAAAGAATACATTGTATGCGAAGCTTTCAAAATGTTCTTTTGCTTCAATCCAATTGGAGTATTTAGGCCATATTATTATGCACGAACATGGTGTCTCTGCAGACCCAAACAAGATTGCTAATATGATAAATTGGCGAAACCAAAATCAATTAAAGCATAACAAGATTGCTATATCTCCATAATTCTGATGAATCTCCGTAATATCCATTAACCCGAAATCCTCTGAGAGCTTTAATTGATTTTGGTTACGCCAATTTATCATATTAGCAATCTTGTTTGGGTCTGCAGAGACACCATGTTCGCAATAATAATATGGCCTAAATACTCCACACGATTGAAGCAAAAGAACATTTTGAAAGCTTGGCATACAATGTATTCTTTCTAAGGATGGATGCCATAGTCAAATGTTCCAACCCAGGTTCCATCTTTATTATTATTACATTGGGCTGAACATCATGCGTGGTGTTTTACACCTGACTGGTTCCGCTTTTATTATTATTCTGTTTGGAACATCCATGCATGCGTTTCCTACACCGGACTGGTTCCGTTATTTATTATTCATTGGAATAACTCACCTGCAATCTGCGCCTATCGCATGCACGGTGATTTCTTTTGTTATTCCATTCTTTATTATACCCAAATTGGTTAAAACTTTGACTTCTATACTCCGTGAAATTAGTGGAATATCCTTGATATTTGCGTTTCATCCAGTATCTTTTCATGGAAATATTCTTCTGATCATTCTTGAATTTTACTCTACAAAACAATGTCATGTTGATAATTTGGACGTTAATAATTCCTGAATAAAATAATTCTTGAACTTGTTTTATTGAATTCTTATATCATTGTCATCATCCTCATGTTTATATTATGTTGAAAGTCATCTACATTCACAGTAGGTGCGTAGATGGACTTGGTATGATTATGACACTGCAGACTATTCGGTGTAATCATGGCCGTAATGTTACAAATGATGTGATAAAAATCCTCGATGGTCAGTAGTGCATTGATGAGACGATTGTTGACATGATCATGACCATTAATGAATACACAACTATTCTCGGTAGTAGTCATGAATAATTGTGGTCGCGATACTAAAAGAATATCCTCGGCGTAGTAGTGCGGGGGTGATTCGATGATGTGGAATATTTATTAAAGTCGAGTCTCAAATTTATAACAAATGATGAAAAACCTTTTAAATCATAAAAGATAGTAGATTTTATTTTCTACTTGACTCTTTTAATGGATTGCTTGTTCCACCGCAGCTTAAACTTGATGTTTATTATATTTTATCGCTTTAACACTTGTGTTGAAGGCTATTGATAATTTATTCGCATTATCTTAGTCATAATATTTCTTCTTGGGCTAGTTGAGCTCACCCTTTCTTTCACCGTTCTCTTGTGAAATGAGAACATAGGCGGGACGACGAGTCGGGGAACGGAGTAATAGTCCGGAGGATAGCATTAGTAGTCCTCACTATTCTCGTGAAATAGTGTGATAATAATTGTAATGATGACTCCTTTTGAGTTTGTATAATATCTAGTAGACAATATTTGTATTCAAACTCACGCTTTATGTCGTATTGTACCACAGCGCTTATATTAAGAAGTTGTATTTAAATTACACTACGATCCGACTACCCAAGATGGGTGATGTATACCTAATTTTGGGGGCGCCACAATTTAGTATCGAGCTTAGGATATGATCCTCAAGCAAGATGTGAGAATAGTACTAGGAGGAGAGACGGGAATACCTTCGCCAGTATGACCTACCTAAGTTTATGTCTTATTTTATTGGTTGGTCGGAAGATAGGGATAATTTGTTACACGTCAATTAACCTTTTGTTTTGTGGCGATGATCTGAAAATGACATCCGAGAATGTTGAGAATAAAGAATGGAGCGCTTGAGCGATCGTTGATTCACCACATATCAATAATCGTGATAATGTGCATCGAAGGCGATAATCCTCACGTAAAACAACAACACCGACCAAATGATGAATGATCAAATGTTCGTGAGGCTTTATGCATTTATGCAATAAAGAAAGTGAGAGCGACTCTGCCCAAAACGTAGGTGGAAACACGAAAAACTCTCGGCGGTCACCGCTAAACAATTCAAGGAGCTGGGACCACCGGGAGTTTAAGGAGAGCCAAAAAACCACTTCGCGGAAGCATGGATAAAGCAGATTACCAAGATATTTGATGTCTTGGGATGCTCCGAGGAGCAAAAGGTTCCTTTCACGCCTTTATATGTCATGCGGAGAGGCGATTCATCGGTGGGAATTCGGTAAACGTACTCAACCTCATTGTCATCAAGATATCTTGGGAGAAGTTCCAGGAGTCGTTCAACGATAAATACTTTCCCGAAAGTATTCGCCACATGAAGGAGGTGGAGTTTATCAAGTTGGAACAAAATAATACGACCGTGTCGCAATACGAGGCAAAATTTATGAGTTATCACGGTTCAAGTTCCCACTTGTGGATAATGAAGAGAGAATGGCGCGAATGTTTTAAGAGGTTTGAAGTCGGAGATATGTCAACATCTTATTTCTCATAAACCGTGTTTGTATTCGGGATGTTGTAAATAGGGCTCGCTTAGTGGAGCGCGATAATGAGTCAACGAACTAAAAGAGAGCAACCGCAAAATTATAATACCAAATGGTAGTAGTCATCAAGCGGTGACAACAAGCGTGGAGGGAATCAACAGGCGGATATATGTAACCACGCTCGGTGGTAATTAGGGCCAAAACAATAAGAATGGACATTTCAAGAAAAGGAGATTCAACAATGATGGAAAGACGTCAAGACCAAAGACCAAGTTGTTAAGGAAGGAGAAAGACCACCTATCATATGCTTCAAATACGGAGAGAGAGGGACACATCACCAAATCTGCTACGCCATCCAAAGATGTTATAATTGTGGAAGAGAAGATCACTTAGCTCGATTTTGTCGTTTATCAAGACAAATTCAATTTAGGATGGAGGCACCAAAGGTCGTCCCGTAAAAGTCAAAACCTTAGTCTGCAAGGAGAAGTTGTTGTTGACCTCCCAAAGAACAAGGAATCCGAATGAGGTCATCACGGGTAAGCTTATCATAAACTCTAATGAAGTCTATACTTTATTTGATACCGGTTCTACCCATTCTTTTATTTCTCCTACTTGCGCCATCGATTAAATTTGACTCGGAGAAATTAGACTTTGACTTATCTCGTGGAAACTCCGTTGGAAGAAACCTTCATTACATCCAATCGTTTATAAGTCTTGTTTGGTTCAAATCGGTACCCTCACATTACTCGTCGATCTTATTTCATTAGAAATACTTGCATTTGACGTGATTCTGTGGATTGATTGGTTAACTACTTATCATGCAAAATTGATTGTTTTCGTAAGGTTGTTAGCTTTCATATTCCTAATCAACCTATTATCGCTAATTCAAACGACCAAACCATTAAAATCAATCACGGTATCTCTCAAGCCATAAAGTTATTCGCTTATTGAAAAACGGATGTCAAGCTTTCTTAGCTCATATCACGATTTAAACAAAAATACGCCGGGTTTGAACGATATTTCTATTGTTAATAAATTTCTGACGTATTCCCGAAGAACTTCCCTGGCCTACCCCAGAGCGTGAAATTGAATTTTGTATCGACCTTGAACCCGTGACAAAACCTATTTCCAAAGCCCCATATCGAATGGCTCCTATTGAACTTCGTGAGTTAAAGACCCAACCGCAGGAATTGTTAGACATCGGCTTTATTCATCCTAGTACTTCTCCTTGGGGTGCTCTGCTCTATTCACAAGAAAGATGGGAGTATGCGACTTTGTATTGATTATCGGGAGTTGAATCATGTCACCATCAAAAATAGGTATCCATTGCCACGTATTGATGACCTGTTTTTGACCAACAGCAAGGAGCCAAATTCTTTTTAAAGGTTGATCTTAGTTCCGATATCACCAATTGAAGATTAGAATCACGACATTCCAAAGACGGCTTTGTAACTCCCAGACGGGCATTATGAATTCCTAGTCATGTCCTTTGGATTGACTAATGCTCCTAACGCCTTCATGGATATGATGAACCGAGTATTCAAGGAATATTTAGATCACTTTGTGGTCGCCTTTATTGATGACATCCTTATTTATTCCAAAAGCCGTGAAGATCATGAGCAACACTTGAGGTCGACACTCCAAAAGCTTCGTGAATATAAGCTTTATGCCAAGTTGAAGAAATGTGAGTTCGGCAGAAGAAGTAGCATTCCTTGGGCACGTGGTATCAAGTCATGGAATATCCATTGACCCGGCAAGAAAGATTGAAGCTATTCAAAGTCGGGAACAACCTAAATCGATGGACCAAGTACGTAGCTTTCTCGATTTAAATTTGGTTATTATCGGAGATTCGTGGAAGGATTTTCTCGAATCGCTACTCCATCGACTCAAATGACTCGGAAAGATACAAAGTTCTATTGGAGCGAAGAATGTGAGAGGAGTTTTCAAGAACTCAAGAGGAGACTTATTTCAAAGACTGCTCGACAATACCATCTGCTCGGAGGGATTTGTCATCTACAATGATGCTTCGGCAAAGGGTTGGGATGTGTTCTCATGCAACATGGAAAAGTTATAGCTTTATGCCTCATGACAACTCAAAGAATATGAGAGGAATTATCCTACTCATGATCTAGAGTTAGCGGTACCGTGTTTCACACTTAAAATTTGGAGGCATTACTTGTATGGAGAGAAAGTGGAGATCTTTACGGATCATAAAAGCCTCAAATATTTCTTCACTCAAAAGGAACTCAACACGCGACAACGACGTTGGCTTGAACTGCTGAAAGATTATGATCATACCATCCAATACCATCCTCGAAAAGCGAACGTGATAGGCGACGTTGAAGAAGCGTAAGATCGTATCAAATCTGAGTGCGTTATTATCAACACAAAGGCCCACTTTGTGTGACTTGCAAAGGATGGAGATAGAGTTAAAGACTCTAGGGACGCGTGTGATGATAAGCGAGTATACGAGTAGAACCAACTTTAATCGATAAAGTTAAAGTCGCTGCTTTACTGCACTCTGAGACACAGGAGGTGATGTGTATGAGGAAGAAAGTGCGAGAAGGTGCTATCTTACGGAGCAAGAATCGATGAAGAAGGAATACTTGAGTCAACTCCGGACTTTGTGTTCCTAACGACCTCGATTTAAAGTATAATATCATGATGGAGGCGCACAACACACCATTTGCAATCCATCTCGGGAGTACCAAAATGTATCATGAAATTCGCCATACATTTTGGTGGAGCAATATGAAGAGAGATATAACATTTATCTCAAGGTGTCTAACTTGTCAACGAGTTAAAGCGGAGCATCAAGTACCAAAAGGTCCATTGCAACCACTTGAAATTCCGTAATGGAAGTGGGAACACATTACCATGGATTTCGCTACGGCCTTCCTAAGGTTTCTCAAGGCATTGATGCGATTTGGGTCATTGTTGATAGATTGACCAAGTCTCGCTCATTTCTTACCGACACGAAAACTTATACACTTGAACGCCTTGCTCAGTATGTACATAAACAAGATTGTAAGATCGCATGGTATCCGCAGATCCATAGTTTCGATCGAGACCCAAGATTCACTTCACGATTTTGGGTTAGTTTGCAAAAAGCTATGGGCACAGACTTACGATTTAGCTTCGGCATATCATCCTCGAATTTTACCGGACAAATGGAGAGGACTATTCAAACTCTTGAAGATCTATTAAGACTCTGTGTCCTTGATTTCAAGGGAGTTGGGACAAGTTCTTACCATTGGTGGAGTTTTCCTACAACAACAGCTTATCAAGCAAGTATTAGCATGGCTCCATTCAAGCGTTGTATGGAAGAAAGTGTTGTTCTCGAAGATCTTTGGGATGAGGTGGGTGAAGCAACGTTGTTGGGACCGGAGTTGGTACGTATGACTACTAAAAAAGATTCAAACGATCCGACAACGATAAAAACCTCACAAAATCGACAAAGAGTTATCTTTGATCTTCATCGAAAGGACGTGGAATTCGATATAGGAGATCATGTGTTGTTAAGAGTTGCTCCATGGAAAGGAGTTACAAGATTTGGAAAGAGAGAAAACTTAATCCTCGATTCATCTGGTCCATTTTTAATCCTCGATCGAGTAGGAATCGTGGCCTATAGACTCATTTCTACCGCTTAAATATGTCTCGTGTTCATAACGCTTTTCACATATCCATGTTACGTAAATATGTGAAAGACCCGAACCATATTATTGAGTTAGAACCCCGGACGAAATAGCGGAAGATTTGACGTATGAAGAGGTTCCTATTCAAATTTTGGATAAGAAGGAACATATTCTACGCCCAAGGTTATACCTCAAGTCAAAGTTTTGTGGAGGAACCACGATGTTGAGGAAATGACTTGGGAGTTAGAATCAAATGAAATTAAGGTATCCTTACCTCTTCGACATACCGGTCGTCGCACTCTAATTTCGAGGCAAAATTTTATAAGAATGGGAGGTTGTAAGACCCAATTATTATAAATAAAGATGAATTTTCTATAAATATTATTTTTGAATATTATGGAATAAATTTGATATAATGTTATAGTTGTGGGTAATATTTATAAATTTTGCAAAGTATGCAAGTTGTTATAAAATATTCGTTTGGTCTGGGAATATTCTTTTTGTTAGGAAATATTCGTGCACAACTACCGATCATTGGTGGACCCATACAAAATTATTATTGGATTGAGAAAAACGACAAAAATATTTTATAAAAATAACGGCGAGGTGTTACTGAGTTAAAACTGTTGAAATACCCTATGGTAAAAGTACGTCTGAATACGCTGTGGTCAGCATAAGTAGCACACGGTATTGATTATTGATGCTTACGTGAGAAGTCACTCACCTATGCTCAATTATTACTACAATAATTCTTGCATCATATCTCTTATATTATTGATTCAATTATTGTCACAAGATCATCATCATATAATATGTTATATTATTAATTGAGACGACAAGTTATAAATGATTAATAATTGTTGAAAGATTAAAAATGTGTTGATTAAAAATAAAATGATTTGTGGTAATATTTATTCAATCCTTAATGTATATAAAGAGTCTCATATGAGACGTTTGTGGTAAGTTTGATTATTTTTTATGGGGGGCCATATGTCATCATCTAAGAGTCTCTTCGTCAATAGTAATTACCTTTGTGAATAGTAATTACCTTCATCAATAGTATTTACCTTCGTCGATAGTAATTACCTTCACAATAGTAATTACCCTTGTGAATAGTAATTAACTTCGTCGATAGTAATTACCTTTACCAGTAATTACCTTTACCGATTACGTCGAACCACTTGTCGTTTCACATTACTGCATCGAACCACTTGTCGTTTCACATTTTTTTATTTTCACACACCATGGTAGGTTTTCACATGGTTGGTGCTAAGCTAGAAATCTTCTATAAATAGAGGCTGAAGTGCTTCATTATTTTTCACGAATTCATTCAAGCTTTAGAGAGAAAAGTATAGAGAATAAGAGAGAAAGAAGAAGAGTATTTTGTTACTACACCATCGTAGTATTCAATCTCCTACCAAAAGTAAGGGTGTTATTCTTTCTTATTCATGAAGAGAACTGTTGTTATTCCATTGTTTATTATTACTCGTTAATATAACTTTGATATCGCTGCTTTACCCTATACTTGGTGACATTCTTCTATTATTCTGCTTGGAACGCTCTTATGCATGCGTTTTACGGACGGACCTGGTTCCATTCTTTATTATTATTCTGTTGGAACATCCTGTCTGTGTGTTTTACACCGGACCTGGTTCCGTCTTTATTATTATTCTGTTGGAACATCCTGTCTGTGTGTTTTACACCGGACCTGGTTCCGTCTTTATTATTATTCTGTTGGAACATCCTGTCTGTGCGTTTTACGCCGGACCTGGTTCCGTTATTTATTATTCTGTTGGAATAACTTTTTGTCGGGCCTATCGCATGCATGGTGATTTCTTTTGTTATTCCATTCTTTATTATACCCGATTAGTTAAAACTTTGACTTCTATACTCCATGAAATTAGTGGAATATCCTTGATATTTGCGTTTCATCCAAAGATATCTTTCATGGAAATATTCTTCCGATCATTCTTGAATTTTACTCTACAAAACAAAGATCATGTTGATAATTTGACGTTAATAATTCCCCGGATAAAATAATTCTTGAACTTGTTTTATTGAATTCTTATATCATGGTCATCATCCTCATGTTTATATTATGTTGAAAGTCATCTCGTGGCTCATGTAGTGCATAGATGGACTTGGTATGATTATGACCGAGAGACTATTCGGTGTAATCATGGCCGTAATGTTAATGTTACAAATGATGTGATAAAAATCCTCGATGGTAGTAGTGCATTGATGGACGATTGTTGACATGATCATGACCATTAATGAATACACAACTATTCTCGGCCGTAGTGCATGAATAATTGTGGTCGTGATACTAAAGAATATCCTCGGCCGTAGTGCGTAAGTGATTCGATGATGTGGAATATTTATTAAAGTCGAGTCTCAAATATAACAATGATGAAAAACCTTTTAAATCATAAAAGATAGTAGATTTTATTTTCTACTTGACTTTTTTTAATGGATTGCTTGTTCAACCGCAGATTAAACTTGATGTTTATTATATTTTATCGCTTTAACACTTGTTGAAGGCTATTGATAATTTATTCGCATTATCTTAGTCATAATATTTCTTCTTGGGCTAGTTGAGCTCACCCTTTCTTTCACCGTTTCTTCTGAAATGAAATGAACATAAATTTGAGACGCCGGGGAACGGAGTAATGGTCCGGAGGATAGCATTAGTAGTCCTCACTATTATTCGTGAAATAGTGTGATAATAATTGTAATGAGGACTCCTTTTGAGTTTGTATAATATCTAGTAGACAATATTTGTATTCAAACTCACGGTTTATGTCGTATTGCATACCCACGCTTATATTAGTAAGTTGTATTTAAATTACATACTATGTATCCGACTACCCAAGATGGGTGATGTATACCTAATTTTGGGGGCGTCACAATATGACTATGAAATCACTTACAAGAAATGAACAGAAAATGTAGTGGCGGATGCCCTATCCAGAAGGGATTATGAGGAAGAATTGGTTGAAGCTATGGCAATTACAGAGAATTATTCCTACTTGGATAAAAGAAATCAACAATACTTATGACGGAGATGCATATGTTCGGAACATAATACAACAAATCAAAGATTCAACCGATTCCGAGCCTCATTTCATGTTGCAAAAAAATATTTTAAGGTACAAAGGGTTGATATATGTAGGTTCTCAAACCAACCTTAGAAAGACCCTTTTGGCAAAGATTCCATGATAGTCCATTAGGGGTCATTCGGAATTCAAGCTACTATCAAAAGATTGGGAACTTATTTTTGTTGGAATACTATGTCATGAGATGTTAAAACTTGGGTAAAGGAATGTGAAGTTTGCCAAAGACACAAAACCTGAAACCACTCCTTATTCAGATCGCCTCCAACCTTTGGAGATACCTTACAAGCCTTGACCCACATTTCCATGGATTTTATTGAAGGTTTGCCAAATTCGAGGGAAGAAGCTGTTATACTAGTTATCATATGCATGATTTTCCAAGTTTGCTCATTTTATTGGTTTTACACCATCCTTACACTACTAGCACCATTGCAAAAGGTTTTCATTGATCACATCTATGGAATTCATGGATTGCCACGTAACATTGTTACGAGATAGGGACAAAATATTTATGAGTACATTTTGGCAAACTCGTTCGAGACAACCTAGGGGTCAAACTTCGGTTTGAGTCTGACTTATCACCCTCAATCGGATGGCCAAACCGAGAGGTTAAACAGTGTTTGGAATGTTATTTGAGGTGTATGTGTAGTGAACATCCAAAGAAATGGTGGAGTCGTTAAGCTTGGCCCAATGGTGGTATAACACTAACTACCATACAGACTTTGCGAAGGTACTCCTTTCCGTGTATTGTTTGGCTTACCTCCACCTCACTTGAATTTTCATCGATTGAGACTACAAAGATTCCAAATTGTTGACGCTTTATCAAGAGAAAGGAGTGTAGTTTTGGGTGATCCGAGGACCAAACTACTACAAGCTCAAATTCGGATGAAGAATTATGCAGATCAACGTAGGGGTGAGAGGAAATTTGAAGTGGGAGACTCGGTTTATCTTAAACTCCAACCATACAAACAATCCAAAGATGGCTCAAAGGTCCAATTTTAAACTGGCACCCGATACTATGGACCCTATCAAGTGCTCGAAAAAGCGGGATCGATGAGCTTATAAGCTAGACTTACCTAGTCTTCGCCCAAATTCACAATGTCTTCCATGTCTCATTACTTAAAAAACAGATTGGGCTTCATGCACAATTAGCTCCTACATTACCTCCCATTGTCAGCAGATGGTAGACCAAAGGTGACCCCAATTCTTTGTTTTAGATAGGAGAATGATCAAGTTCAAGAACGGACCTAAGATTGAATTCCTTATACATTGGGCAAACAAGCGATGAAGAGGATGCTTCATGGGAAGATGGCCAACAGATGACTTCTCAATTTTCAGATTTTGATTTTAGTCCTTGAGGACAAGGACAATTTTCAGGGCGGGGTAGTGTTATGATCAGCTATTGAGCATTTAAATAAATGATATTACAGCTGGATAATAGGAAACAAGAATAGGCGGGAAAGCTAGTTAGTAGTGTTGGTCTATAAAAGGAGAGAAAAGGAGAGAGGAGGGTATGTAATTTTTGAGAGTTTCTATTCTGAGTTGCAACTTAATTCTGTAAACTACTTCTTATCGATTCAAATCTTTCCACCATTTTCTATTTTTTTTCCTCTGTTCCTTCTAATTTTCCTTTGAAGTTCACAATTTGTACTGTTAATCATAACAATTTCCCGATCTCTCCTTCTATTAAGTCATGACTTCCTCTTACAGCCTTTTTTCAACTAGAAACACCATCCAGCTTGAAGCTTTCTTGATTCACAATTCTCATCTCCACCAATCCAAGCACAGGTTTCCCTTCTTTTCTCATGAAACCCAGTTCCCCAAGACAGAATTTGATCTCCTTTTGAAGCCATCTCTTTCACTTTTAAGACTAAAGAACTATAAACCCACAAACCCTTTTGCTGTTTTATCATCTTTTGCAGAGCCCGATGGTGAAGGAGGAGGTGGAAAAATCCAACAAGAAACAGATCATCAAGAAAAAGAGAAACCTGAAGAAGAAGAAGAAGAAGAAGAAGAAGAAGAATTGCGTGGAATGGCACAGGCTTTCAACATTTCTTCTAATACAGCTACTGCTATATCCATATGCATAGCATTGGCTGCTCTTACTTTCCCCTTTTTCATGTACTCTTTGGGTCAGGGGATGACTTTAAAGACTAAATTTGTGTCATATGTCACCCTGTTATTTGGATTTTACATGGCTTGGAATATTGGAGCCAATGATGTGGCTAATGCCATGGGGACCTCGGTGGGTTCGGGCGCTTTAACGCTCTGGCAGGCCGTGTTAACGGCGGCTGTGTTGGAGTTCTCTGGGGCACTCTTGATGGGGAGACATGTGACCAGTACAATGCAGAAGGGAATTCTTGTTGCCACTGTTTTTCAAGGAAAGGATACTTTGCTTTTCGCCGGTTTACTCTCTTCTTTAGCGGCCGCTGGTACTTGGTTACAGGTGCATTTCCATTCAATTTTCCTCTGTTCCATTTCTAATTCCAAAATATAAAACTCTACAATTTTCAAAGTATTGCCGTTTATTGCACCACAATAATTTGAAGAGTTGGAGAGCTAAGATTTCTTTTAGTTTAAGAGGACCATAATTCTTTCTTGTCAAAAGAATGAAATATAAAACTCTAATGATAAGCATCTTTATTTGTGCAAATCAAATTGAACTTCTTTAAGTAAAATAGATATACTAATACATTGTTGGTGCTTTTGCTGTATATTAATTTTTCATATATATATATATATATATATATATATATATATATATATATATATATATATATATATATACTCCACTTAAGATTTGTCATTTTGGTAATCTGCAGGTTGCATCATATTATGGTTTGCCTGTCTCCACTACACACTGTATAGTAGGTTCCATGGTTGGCTTCGGTCTTGTTTATGGTGGACCTGGGGCTGTTTTCTGGAGTTCACTGGCAAGGGTGACTTCGTCGTGGGTCATCTCACCTGTGATGGGAGCAGCAATGTCGTTTCTTGTCTACAAATTCATTCGTAGGGTATGTTCTTGCTATAAAGACTTGAAACAATAGCTAGATCCTTGTATTTATTCTGTTTAAAGATAAATCGGAACAACTTGCCTGCTTATGGCTTCTAAAACAAACTTATAGTATCCTCCTTGTGACTCTGGCTGCAACTGTATTATGTTATCAGAAAATACTAAAGTGACTTGGAAAACAGGAGGCAATGCAACCTAAGAATCTTTTTGTGACATCTACACGTTCTAACCCATTATAGCTATTTCTAGTTTGTTTACAGTGCTCCAAATCCAGGACAAGCAGCTGCAGCAGCAGCACCAATTGCCGTCTTTATTGGTGTTACTGCAATCTCTTTCGCAGCCTTCCCTCTAAGCAAGATACTCTCTATAGCTCTTGCTCAGGCTTTAGCCTATGGCACTGTGGGTGCAGTCCTGTTTGACAGAATTATCCGTAAACAGCTTGGTCACCTCCTTGTGAAGTCCAGTTCAACACAACCAAATCCAAAGGAGGACACCATTCAGCAAAAGAATATCGGGTTGCTAGCAGAGGTTGCAGACCCTAAAGGCACCCAGCTAGAAATAGTTTATAAAGTCTTTGGCTACATGCAAGTCCTATCGGCCTGCTTCATGTCATTTGCCCATGGTGGAAATGATGTCTCCAACGCAATAGGCCCCTTAGCTGGGGCACTGTCTATCCTTCAAGGCGGCACGAGTGGAGCTGAAATTGTTATTCGCATAGATGTTCTTGCCTGGGGAGGATTCGGGATTGTGGCGGGGCTTACAATGTGGGGGTATAGAGTGATAGCTACAATTGGGAAGAAAATTACAGAACTAACTCCAACTAGAGGATTTGAAGCCGAGTTTGCAGCAGCTTCTGTGGCTTTGTTTGCATCGAAACTGGGACTACCCATCTCAGCAACTCATACTCTAGTTGGTGCAGTCATGGGGGTGGGGTTTGCAAGGGGACTTAAAAGTGTAAGAGCGGAAACTGTGAGGGAGATTGTGACTTCTTGGGCAGTGACAATTCCAGTTGGAGCTGCATTTTCCATTATATACACATGGATCTTGACCAGGATCTTGTCAAATGTTCTGTGATTGTGAGTGTACATTTTAAGATAAGAATGTCAAAATACTTGATGATTCGATTCATCTAAAAATCGCTGATCATTTTTGTTTGACGTGATTTATTGAATGAATTTACTTCCTCAATGCCAAACAAAAGCAATGAAAATACAATACTATGTAATGTGATTTTGTCCAAAATGAAAGTTGATGTATTTGTAGTTCAAAAAAGAACTTTGCGCTGAGGTGTAGTTTCAACAAATGTCCAAGATAATTGAAGAATTTGACGATGGAAATAGAACAGAGCAATAAATGTAGCACAAATTTAAATACCTCATGACTAATTTAAGGATCCTTTAATCTATATAAAAGGTCATGCCGAAAAAGATGGCAAAGCTAAAATAGGTTGAATTTTTTTTACCAGAGCAATTATTCCTAGCAGACTTTATTTGGCAATCAACATGTAAAGATGAGCTACATAATAGGCTCCAACATAACAGATTATGTAGTGTAGAATCATCTACTATGCAGCGAAGTAGAGAATCATGGAGAGAGCTCCTGTATAGATGTTAAGCTGGGCTCCCAACCTAATTCCCTCAACACTTTTGGCTTCTGGATGGGGGGAACGAAAGGCTTCTTATTTTTCTGGCTTTTATTCCGTAAACATCTAGACCACCTTCCCTTAGACGCATAGAAGTCCTTGGCAGAACAGATAGACTCCTCTGAATAATCTTCTCAATCTACATTTGCGACAACCTTCATATCTAACAATTGTTCCTTGTATTCGACAGGTTCTTTTACTTTCCCTTTCAATGAGTGCTTGCGCTTCAGTTTTTGTATAGTAGTAGAAGGGACTATGTAATATTTGTTCTCAGGCAAGAGCTGCTCTTCAGCTGATAAAATTGATTCATAAGGTTTTTTGAAGACTTCTGGCCGGGCAACACACATCCCAGGATATTTATCAATTAGTCGAGATGCAGGAACTGCACTTTGATAGAGTTCTTCTCGTCCACCTGCATGAACTATTCTCACAGTAATATCCTTTAGTTGAATGCTCAAATCCAATGTTCTAATGGCCCCTCCAAACTCTTTCTTTCTCCTCGAATCTTTGTCGGTGTGATGGACAAGCCCAAACAATTGAGCACATCTCTTCAGCATCTCTAGCAACCAAAAGCCCCTGGCTACAATTTGTTAGCATTATAATTCAATGTCAGGTAAACGGGGAATTTGATTGTGCTGAGGTGTTTCAAGATAACTCATCATTTCCCTTGGTGAGTAACTCCTTGTTTATTCTTGGTAGGCTCACTATTTTAGCATGTTCCCACATACTGCCATAGATAAATCCAAGGCTTAGAAGAAACTTAAATACGCTAAGGGATGACCTCCCTTTGGATCCTTCTTCCATAACGTGAAAACCAATGTCATCAATTAAAAAAGATTGAGAAGCATCTATCCAATTTCAGAAATAACTTGTGGCTTTGGTACTTTGCCAACTCTGCAGACACATTCTTGTGCTAATATCATACTCCCATAGACCTGATAAAACCTGACGTTCCAGCTTCTTCCTCCTCCCACTAATCCAGTTATTATGGAGAATGAAGCAACCTTTCTTCAAACAAGATGTTTTCACATTCCTTTCCTCCCACAGGCCTTGATATGCCCCATTTGGGAACAATTCTCTGTTCAAGAATTGAACAGTCAGATTTGTTTCAGGTTCCAAGCAACTATTGTCACCCACACGATTGGACCCTCCTACCCCACATAGTGTGTCATAGAAGCTTGGCTGCTCCGAAAGATTGGATGAAGCTGCATGCCTCACTACCTTCTCCAAAGCAGCAATTGTTGAAACATCAGAATGAGCGTAATAGAAACCAGAGTTCAAGCGTCGAGGTAAGTTGATGGGTCCTGCAGAAAAGAAGTCAAAAATCATATCACATAAGAGTTTTTGGCCCCAAGCTATTAAGGAATAACCAAGTGGTCTATAACCTAAACATATTCCTGTTATAGAAATGGTAAAAGCAATTTATTTTCATTTCAAAATGTGAGCAAAAATTTCAGTATCAATGAAGTAAACTCGAGGTCAGTCATATGGAGCTACCCTTTCTCATTCAGTCTATCAACATCTAAATCTATAATCTATCCATTGAAGATAAAAGTTTCCATTGTAAGATGTTTGGATAAACACCTGCCATGTTGTACTCATCAGACTGTGCCAAGAGTACTGCAGGACCAAAAGAACTAAGCAACGGCAATGGATTCTTAAACCAGTAAACATCAACATCAGTCAGCAATACATTGTAACCCAGCTTCAATATCTGCACAACAACTCGGGACTTCACTTTAGTTACCCTCTGAAAACAATTTGTGCCAAAGTGGCAGTCGTCAAAGCTGATGTTGGCTGGAGCAAATGAACCTTTGAAAACAGGCAAGCCCTAACAAAAATAAATTAAATTCAGGAAGAGAGAAAGCTAAAACATCTAATCTGAGTTATTTGCCTACTAGAAATTAAGGCTTATATTTATAATTACAAACTCTGAGGTGAAATATAAAGCAGCAAGCAAATATGAATCACAGTACCTGCAAGACAGAGAAATCATATGTTTCTTGGTCAAGAGCACAGATCAAAAAATTTGAGATCAGCAGGTGGCGTAGTCTGCATACCCAACTCATTAGCATGTCCTTGTAACTATATCCAGCAACTGCAAGAACAATTGTTTTACTCTGATCTGAACGTTCTGAAAGAAGCAATTCTAGGGAGAATGGAAGCGATAGTAATGTAGACAACTTCAAATGGCCCTTCACAGAACAGTCTTTAATTTTATCTTGTGCCTTAATTACACTAACACGATCCAAAACTTTCTTACTTCTCCTCGATCCAGAGACCCCTTCCTTTCTAATGCTTAATGCTCTCTGGTAACGTAATGAGTAAACAATGTCTTCTGCCGTATTCACAAAAAAATAGTGGCCATCACACTTGAAAAGCTTAACCACTTTAGAATGATTAGCTTCATAAAAATACAATGATCCATAAAGTGCTGCAAGATATGAATTTCCAACATTCTCCCAACTTCTATCAAAATTTAGAACACTGGAATCTCCAACAGATTGATAAGAACCGTGGTCAAGATCACTCAGATAAAAATTTGAGATGATCCAACTGGCATCAAATACAAACCTAAAATCAGATGATAAAGCCTCATTAATGAACCAATGGTTGTGGAGCCCCTTCCCATACAAGAAAGGAGGAAGGACTCCAGTATGTAGAGGAAGATCTCCATTGTTCCATGCCAAAAGCATCTTCTCTTCACAATTTTTCCACTGCCAAGAATCAACAAGAAACTCCTGCAACTGATGAGGGAACAATATTAACAGAAGTTGTTTGATGGGCGATGCCTTTGAATCTAAAGATGGTTCTTTCATACCTTTCCAGTTCTAGTCCGTTTACCTTCATCTGATAACCAATGTTTACCATCTGCATCCAAATTAAACGGAAAGTAGGAAGCATTCCGCGATGAGGCAATTAGGAGCCAATCATGATCAAGTTTGACTACATGATTTAAAATGGAAATAAAGTCTGGCAAGAGGATGATTTCGGGATCTATGAGGATAGAAATATCTGAGGTTGATGCTTGTGCTCTTGCAACCATTGAATGAAAGAACGGAGTACCTAAGAACCTATATAAGACTGGACTCAAATTAGATGACTTGTTGTACAAACTCACTCAATTCTGGCTCCCTAGTCTTACTAAAAAAATTAATGAACTCTGCACATATGTTATATGTATAATCGGAAATTTTATTTTACCAACAAGCAAGATAATCAAGTTAAATAACTTTCTAAGAGGTGATTACTCCCTCTAAATATACTCTACCTAACCATCACAAGCAGGGATTACATCAAAAAAAATGGTCAAAATTATTTTAGAAAAATTACCACTCCCAAAAACATAAACTAAAGTATTTGTATGTATATAGCTTCACATTCAAGGGGGAAAAAAGAAAAAACTGAAAAAGGGATTACGTGAAGTCGATATTGGGTTCAACGGAAACCCGGGAACCAAAGGCAGCTGCAAAGGAGAAAACAGAGGGGTCTTGACTGAAAAGAACAACAATTATATCTGCGGACAAACCAAGCCATGATCTAATAGCTACAGCTTGCTTATTTCCAGCTGAACCAGTAAAAGGAATAGGCGCTGTGAAAATTGCAATTTTTGGACCAGAGTCGGAGAATGCATGGTCAAACTTTTTGGGCATCATAAAAATCTGATCTTGAAAGGAAGAAGGCAGCATGAGAGTAGTAGCATAGAATGATAATGCAATTAATACAAATCCACATAGCCAAACCATCCATAGACCACCTTGCAATACCTGTGCATCAACCAAAGCTTTTGCATTAATAAAATTCAAATTTTATAGAACACAAATAAAAAGATTGATTGGGTTTAATATACTGACCTTCTTGTTGTAACGAGAGGGAGAAAAGAGTGAATATACTTTCATTATTGCCCCTCTTGTTCTTGCTGTCTTTGAAAAGTTGAGAGGAAGAATGAAACAATAAAGGGTTTTTAGAGATTTAAGAGAGAGAAAAAAATGGAACTTTAACGGAAAAGTGGAGTGTTGTCTATGGTCAAAGGGAAAGGGGAGGGGAGGGAGAGGGGGGAGGGGGAACGTCCACCAAAGCCGCAAAGGAAGCCAAGACATGTGAGGTTGCAGTCACCCACCATTTCACGCATCTGAATAATTACTTAGTTTTTTGAAAAATAAATATAACTTTTACGAAGATGAAGGTGGATCGAGGAAAGAGATTGTTAGATATTGGAGTATTCCATTAGAAAAGAAAAGAGAACGGCAGAAATGGAGTCGGTTACTAATCCACAAACAGTGCGATCAGTTAGCATTAAGTTTTTTTTTTTTTTAATAAATTGATTAATTAGTTAATAAAATACTAACATATATAAAATTATTTACGATATTAACATTCTATTAATTAATTAAATAATTTATCTAAAAATAAATTTTATTTTAATCACTTCCCCTAATTGGCTATTTCCTACTAGGACCAAGGTTGCGAGCATGGCCCGCTCAAAAGACTTTGAAAATCATTAAATCCTGACCGCTCATTGAAATGTAAAAATATTTTGGCCATCGAAATTCTTACATATATATCTGAGTTTCGACTTTGAAGTTAATTTGGGAGGTCTTAAAATTTAAAATTCATATAAATTTATTTAATTGTATGGAGTGCAAATATGCAACATATAATTTTTTTGAATTATAATGGCGATGCAATCACGCCATAATTCAAAAAATGACGACCGATATTATACAATTGTGACCTTAGGACCAATAGTGACCTTAGGACCAGGATCAATAGTGCAAAAGTGAATGTGGATGAGCCACCGAATCATACTGTCTTTGACTCCGGTTCTTTCATGAATATCCTGTAGAAGTGCTTTATAGGCCAACAACTTCTAGTCAAATGATCGCCACAGATGTCTTTGTGAATTTCCAGAAGAACATACTCCGCCTTTGGATGGAACCAAATGTTTGAGTAATGATGACGAAAAAGGTCCTTCGATAAAGATTCTCATTGATGAGAACAAAGTTGACACTCTTGTAATTTGTTTTCTTTGCTTAAGACTGATCCGGAAGAAAGACGTCATCTGCCATCAAAGTTATAAGCATCATCTGTAAGTGCCAACTTCGATAATGCATCGACAGAATCTAATTGTTATTGTGATCGACCCCTTGATAGCCCATCGTCTCGATGTCCAAAATAAAATATCCATCTGCATGTAATGTCCACGAGCTCGCTTCTGTTGAAGAAGCTAGACGGCTTTGTCGATTCCTCGCTTCTCTTTAACTATTATTAGTTTCGAGAAAAGAATTATCCGACCATAATGTCAACCGACTTTGGAAATATTTACCGAAGTGTTCGAATTTCCAAGAGTGCGGCTTATTGATCTGCTTTGGTGACGAGTCCTTCGCTGCGGAGAGAACACACTCAGGCGTGAGTACCTTTTTCGCATTCTCGGATGAATATATTCTTGAATTGCTCCTCATCCGTTTGTGCCATAGTCCCGAGAACCCCTAGGATGAGGTATCTTCTTCGGATGCTTAGGAATATGGGTGCATTTTGTGTCTTGAATCTGAACTAAGTGACCTGCATCTCTCCAGAAGAAAAGTATCTATAGGCGCGGTGTGTGCCCCAAAGTGGACTCTCGATAGTGTGATTTACGGATATACTTGGTGAAACTCTCCGTCGTGGTGATGAGGATACTCGAGGCGGTATGCCTTATTTGTATTCTCGAGGTGCGGGCTCCTGGATCGATCTCTTCGTCTGCTGCGACCATAATCCCGAAACCGATAGAATGGGATACCCTCTTGATCGATCGAAAAAATGGTCATTGGGACTTCATCTACTGCTTGACCATCATCCCAAGACCAATAGGCGATTACCCTCTTCGGTCAAACAGAAATTCTTTGTTGGGTCTTCATCTACTCTTACTTCGACCATCATCCGAAGACCAATAGGCGATTACCTCTTGATCAAACAGAAATGGTCGTTGGGACTTCATCTACTCTGCTCGACCATCATCCCGAAGACCAATAGGGCGACACCCTCTTGATTGAAACAGAAATGGTCATTGGGTCTTCATCTACTCGCTTCTCACCATCATCCGAAGACCGATAGGCGGATTACCTCTTCTGGCCAAACAGAAATGGTCATTGGGTCTTCATCTACTCTCGCTTGACCATCATCTTTATCACCGACCACTTGGTGATGAGTCTGGTTGGTGAACCGCTACCCGTTCCGGATTGGGATCACGCCTTATCGGCGTTAAAAACTAACTTCCGCTGGGCTCCACCACGGATCTTGAATCGAAGTTCTTCCGAATCGTTCTTAGAAGCCGTGCTCTCACGACCACTTTTAGAAGGACCCAACCGATCCTTTATTTGAGATACGAGGCGTTGATGAACTAATGACCATCGCCGCTTTCCTTCCGGTGTTACATCTCTACTCCTCATCATTTTTCAAGCAAATTTAAACAATTGTGATTGAAAAGAGCCCTCCTTCTACATGCGCCAATGTTAACGCAGAGATCTTTCGTCACGTCCCAATCACCTAAAACGTCCCGATCCTCGCAAGCGTAAACACAATAAACACCACAAGCTTGACGGCGGTTCGCTTGGGGATAGCTTCGAGCGTGAGAATCGGATGTGAATTCACAAGGTTTATATAAAAGCAGAGGTTATATCACCTAGTGTATTGATATCAAGAGATAATAATAATTCTCTGCGAATATCCGATTCTAAATGAAGAAGAGTATGAGCAACGCACTTTGGTGGAGACTTCCTTGCCAAGTTATACTCTCTTGCTGAATTACCGTACCACCCACTACTACTGACACACATTCCCTTTACCCGATGGGTTCTCACCACGTACCGCATGTAGTTTGTTCAACGCTTTTGATCAATTTTTTTCTACCGAATCGATTACAATCCCATCCACATTAATGTAATGGGTGTTCTTTAGTCAACCGACATGCTTTTTTTATCATTACAGTCAAAGATTGTAGATATTTAAAATGTCTAAATGATTGATCCATTGACCAACCCTTGGCCTTATAAGTTTGAAATGAAAATGATATGATGATTGGGCTTAATGATTTTAATAATTCAATAATAGAGGCCCAATAGAATAAAAAAGAATAAGCCCAATACACTCGGCCCAAATAGATAAAATATCACGACCCAACAAAATTCATATAAATTTATTTAATTGTATGAGTAATACGAATCATTATAGCGATAATTTTTTGAATTATATAACTTAATCAGCAGCCATAATTCAAAAAAATGACGACCGTATATTATACAATTGTGTATATGTACATATAACTCTCTCTCTCTCTCTCTCTCTCTATATATATATATATATATATAGTATGTATGTATTGTAAATACGACTAATTATTATACTCACTTCGTTTCTTAACATAAGTCGTTTTAGAGAAATGTACAAATATTAAAAAATGATTGTATAACATTAAATATAATATCAATTGTCTATATTGCCCTTGTATTAGAAAAATATAATGTTATTTATTGAGCAAAAAATAGTGGGAGAATCAAATTTATATTTAATACTTGGGATTAATATTGGAAACTAAACAATTAATAATACTTGAAATTTTCAAACGATTTATATTAAGGGACAAAAACACTTCCCTAAAAGGACTTATATTAAAGAATGTAAGGAGTATTATTAAAGATATATTGAAAAAAGGTAAAAATGAGAGTAATAATAAATTAGTACTATAATGATTTACGGTTGTTTCTTTAATTTGGGGCTTATTGTTGTGCAATTTGTGCATTTAAGAAAAATAATTAATATCTCGTTTAATCACCTAGTTCTAATACTAACAGTCAAATTTGAAAAATCATAAAACTACAAGTATTGGAAGAAATCTTGAAAAAAATAGTATTGATCCAACTGTTTCTGTATGACTATAGGAAAAAAATGCATATAGTTCTAATTTTTTATTCTAGTGCCCTATATTTATCTTTTTAGAGAACATAACTCTCATTGAAACTCATATAACGAAAAGAGACAAAATTGCAAATAAAAATAATTTTACGCAAATTTAATTTTCACAGTTGCATCATTTCATTTGAACACTAAAAGTACATGTTTATCCAATATTAAAAAACAAGAGTTGTACTCACTAGAAGTTCCCAACCCACAAGGCCACGACAAATCCAAAAAAACTATCAAACAAACAAGCTCTAATTAGTTACATTTTAAGTCTAAAATATAACAAATACATCAAATAAATTAAATTGGGGTTAAACCCAAATTCTCAACCAACAACAAATTCAAACAAACTTCAAATTTTAAATTATCAAACAAAAAAAATCCTAATTTAGTTACATTCTAAATTTGATTATTTTGATATACGCAATAGACAATGACATAACGAGATGTAGAAGAAGTAGTGTGCCTAGTGACAAAGTCACAAAAATATTGAAAAAGTAATGCCGGATAATGGAAATGTAAAAGACATAAGCAAAATGAATCTATGTTTATTTATATTTGTATTTAGAATATGAATAATTTTTTTTTCTTTTTTAAATTGAATTCTTTCATTAATCAGCTCCCTTACATTTATTCACGTTTACTCATGCCCTTATACCTCATATAAAAAAAAATCCGGGAAATCATACTATTCTAATCGTAAAGTTCAATGCTTTGTCAGGTTGATTTTAGCTCAATTTATAAAGAAACCTGTTATAATGCATGTGGTGATTCCATCCCGAGGAGGGAACACTTGTTTCTTCTGCTTTCCTTTCCCCCGTGACTCCTTCTCTTCCTTTTCACTCTTCCTTCTTCCTTTTTCCTTTGCCTATATAAAGGCAGTGATAGTGAAGAATAAATAATAAGAATTCCTCTAAAAGAATTTCTCTCTCTTTTCTCTTGTTTATTCTTTCTAAATTTATGCAGCAATTATAAGAGTATATTTATATATTTCGCTAAAGTTTTATAACACGTTATCAGCACGAGGCTCTAACCAACTGAGACGGTAAAATTAAATTCTTGCAATTTATTATTATATTATCGGTTTGGCTATGCCACCAATAATATAATTTTATTCTTATAATTGTCTTTAAATTCTTGCAATTTATTATTATGTTGGAATAACCTGTATATGCGAAGTACCACATACATGGTAAAATTCTTCTATTATTCCATTCTTTATTATTATGTCTAATATCTTGTCTCAGACGCGTTTACGTTTCGTGGACTGGTTCCATTATTTATTATTCATTTGGAATATCATATGCGTGCGTTCTGGCATGACTCGTTCCGTTATTTATTATTCTCATTGGAATAACTTTGCCTACATGTGGATTACCACATGCACGGTGAATAATCATTTGTATTCATTCCTTATTAAATTGTGAAAATGATCTGCATACTACGTGGATTACCGCATTCCGGTGAAGATCCATTTGCAATTTTGTATATATATATATATATATATATATATATATATATATATATATATATTAGTTGTATATATACATTATTCTTTTTACTAAGATAATATGCTAATAACATATATATAAGAATATTTATATTTGCACTTTATTACCACTTGAAGTCGTGATTTAGTTTATTTTTATATATATCATACATGCAATTATTTATTATTTTAATAAATAATAATTATGATTTAACCCAGAATAGATGGCAAACTTGGCAAAAATAGATTTTTCTGTTTTGAAAATCTCCGGAGATAACTATTTGGCTTGGGCACTTGATGCAGAATTGCACTTTAGTGCAAATGAGTTAGAAAAGACCATTGAATCAGGAAATACAGCAACTTCGGCACAAAATGCAAGAGCCATAATTTTTCTCCGTCGCCATACTGATGAAGGATTAAAGATTGAGTATTTAATAGTCAAAGATCCTTTGTCTTTATGGACACAACTTAAGGAAAGATTTGACCACCAAAAATTGGTTGTTCTCCCTAATGCCAAATTTGAGTGGCTTAATTTAAGGCTACAAGATTAAAAATCATTTACGGAATATAGTTCCAATGTTTATAGAATAACATCTTCTTTGCCTTTGTGCGAAAATCCAATTTCTGAAACCCAAATGTTAGAGAAAACACTCTCAACTTTTTATCCCACCAACATGATTCTGTCACAACAATATGGCATGGCAGTAAGTTCACAAAATTCAAAGAACTTGTTGTTTATCCTCCTTGTTGCGTAGAAGAATAATGAATTGTTGTTGAAAAATCATCATGTACGGCCAACGGGTGCTACCCCATTGCCAGATATTAACAGCACGTCGTTCCAGCAAAATAAACGTGACAAGAGATGGTCATATAATAAGAAGTCTTGGGGACAG
Source organism: Panax quinquefolius (assembly GCA_020205615.1). NCBI lineage: Eukaryota > Viridiplantae > Streptophyta > Magnoliopsida > Apiales > Araliaceae > Panax > Panax quinquefolius. The sequence continues at coordinate 134,772,640 of CM035171.1, read as the reverse complement.
AAGAAAAAACGAGGTCATCATAACAACAAATTCCAGAACCGCGACAATTCAAGCCACCAGAAGTGGCAAGTGTCTGGGTCGGGTAAAAATAAAGAAAATGCAGCACCGATAAAGAACAAACCAGATTTTGTTTTAGGTGTGGGATGAAAGGGCATTGGTCGCGTACTTGTCGTACGCCGAGGCATCTGGCTAATTTATTCTAGGAGTCTCAAAAGAACAAAGTAATGGAGGCAGAAACAAACTTTGTTAATCATCAATTGAATATTGTTGATGATTCACCAATGACCAACAATGAGGAAAAAGTTGTTGATATTACTGAACCTTCTGAAAGTATCTTTTGGGATATCGTTTAATTTATTATTTTAATTAAACATCCTGCATGTATAATATTATTAGTTTTCATTCTATATGTGATATGTGTTTCTCATGAATAAAATTATATTTGAAATGTAACTTTTCTTATTTATGCTTTTATATGTGTCAGACCATTTTTAATGGATATAGAGGATATATGTTTAGCAGACAGTGCAACAACTCATACAATCCTTCAAAGTGAGAAATATTTTTCACAACTGATCAAAGCTAAGGGAAATGTAGGAACTATCTCTGGCACATCAAATTTAATCGAGGGATTTGGAAAAACTAGTTTCATACTACCAAATGAGACACAAGTTTTTATCAAAAATGCTCTATATTCTAGTAAATCAATAAGAAATTTGCTTAGTTTTAAAGATATTCGACTAAATGATTTTCACATTGAAACAACCAATGAGAATGATAATGAATATCTTCTCATTACTTCTACTATTTCTGAAAAAAAAAATATCTTAGAAAAACTTCATTCAATTTCTTTTGGATTATATACTATGAAAATTAGAGCAATTGAGTCTCATAATGTTATGATTCCAAAAATCATAGATCCCAAATCGTTTATGCTTTGGCATGAAAGACTCGGTCATCCAAGTACTTCTATGATGCGTTATATTATTGAAAATTCTACTGGTCATCCTCTCAAAGATAAAAAGGTTTTTCCTAGTAGTGAATTTCTTTGTTCTGCGTGTTCTCGAGGAAAATTAATTGTTCGACCATCACCAGTAAAAGTTTATAAATAAGCCCCAAAATTCTTAGAGAGATTTCAAGGAGACATTTGTGGACCTATTCAGCCATTGTCTGGCCCATTTCGATATTTTATGGTTTTAATAGATGCTTCAACTAGATGGTCTCATGTTTGTCTTCTTTCTTCTCGAAATTTTGCCTTCTCAAAACTTCTTGCTCAAATAATCAAGTTATGGGCTCAGTTCTCGGATTATCCAATCAAGTCAATTCGACTTGATAACGCAGCTGAATTTTCATCAATGACTTTTAATGATTTTTGTATGACTATTGGAATCTCTATTGAGCATTCTGTTCCTCATATTCATACACAAAATTGTTTAACTGAATCTTTAATAAAAAGGCTTCAACTAATTGCACGACCATTAATGTTAAGGGATAACTTACCTACTTCAGTTTGGGGTCATGCAATTCTTCATGTTGCAGCTATCATTAGAGTAAGACAAACGTCTCTTCATAAATTCTCTCCTCTACAGTTAGTTGTTGGACAGATACCCAACATATCACACTTTCGAGTTTTTGGAAGTACAGTATATGTTCCAATTGCACCTCCACAAAGAACTAAGATGGGAGCCCAACGAAGAATAGGTATTTATGTTGGTTTTGATTCTCCTTCTATTATCAGATATCTTGAGCCTTTAACTGGAGATGTTTTTACTGCACGTTATGTAGATTGTCATTTTGATGAATCTGTATTTCCAACATTAGGAGGAAGGAAAGTTTTAAATAAAAAACCCTCTGAAATATCATGGAATGCATCAGATTTAAATTCACTCGATCCTCGTACAGGACAATGTGAAATTGAAGTTCAAAGAATTATTCATTTACAAAATATTGCAAATCAAATGCCAGATGCATTTAATGATGCTAGAAAAGTGATAAAGTCACATACACCTGCAGTGAATACTCCAAAGAAGGATAGAAATACCTATTGAAAAATCAATTCCTGGAGAATTGACGAATAAGGTAATAGAAGAATCTAAACCACGCCAGAAGTGTGGAAGACCGGTTGGTGCAAAAGACACTGTACCACGAAAATCAAAAACAATAAGAGAATCCCAGAAGGAATACCCGCTCCAAAAGTAACACTTATTCCAAGAGTGGGAATAGCCCCAAAAGAGGTGCAAACCGCTCCAGAAAAAGCACATATTCTAAGAGTGGGAATAGCCCCAGGAGAGGTTCAAAATCTCAGTGAAGTGATAAGAGATGAACACCAAGAGATCTCAATAAATTATGTACATGATAAAAAAATATGGGATCGAAGCAAAGTCATGATTGATGACATATTTGCTTTCTCTATAGCATCAGATATTACTTTGATTCCTGACACGGATCCTGAACCACAAAACGTGGAAGAATGTCCGAAAAAAAAAGATTGGCCAAAATGGAAAGATGTTATTCAAACTGAGCTACAATCTTTATTGAAAAGAGAATTATTTGGACCAGTAGTCCAAACACCACTGGGTGTAATCCCGGTTGGAAATAAATGGGTATTTGTACGAAAACGAAATAAAAAAAATGAAATTGTGAGATACAAAGCCCGACTTGTAGCTCAAGGGTTTTCACAAAAACCTGGTATTGATTATCAGGATAAATACTCTCCAGTAATGGATGGAGTCACTTTTCGCTTTCTGATAGGTATGGCAACCATGAAAAGTTTGGAAACACGTCTTATGGATGTTGTAACAGCATACCTATATGGCTCACTTGACAGTGATATTTACATGAGAATCCCTGAAGGATTAAAAATGGCTGAATCACAAAGGTCCCATCACATATATTCAATCAAGTTACAACGCTCATTGTATGGGTTGAAATATCAGTCAGATGTGGTATAATCGACTTAGTGATTATTTAATAAAAGATGGATATATAAATGATCAAGTATGTCCATGTGTTTTTATTAAGAAATCACAAAGTGGATTTTCCATTATTGTTGTATATGTGGATGATTTGAATCTTGTAGGTACTCCTGAAGAACTCACAAGAACTGCTACTTATTTAAAGGATGAATTTGAAATGAAAGATCTTGGAAAGACAAAATTCTGTTTGGGAATACAAGTGGAGCATTTAGCATCTGGAATTTTTGTTCATCAATCCACATATCTTTGAAAAAATTCTCAGTCATTTTCATATGGATAAAGCTCATCCTTTGACATACCCGATGGTTGTTCGATCTTTAGAAGTTAATAAAGATCCATTTCGACCTCTAGAAAGTGGGGAAGAAGTTTTTGGACCTGAAGTTCCATACCTAAGTGCAATAGGTGCTCTTATGTATCTTGCAAACCGTATACGACTGATATTACTTTTCTTTGGCAACTTGTTAGCAAGATACAGTTCTTCTCCGACTAAGAGACATTGGGATGGGATCAAACACATTTTGAGATACCTCCGTGGAAGTATAGATCTTGGGTTATTTTATCTAAGAAATTCAACGTCGCAATTGGTGGGATATGTCGATGCAAGATATTTATCAGATCCACACAATGGAAGATCACAAACAGGTTATGTATTTACATATTATGACACATGTGACGCCCCCAAAACAGGTCCATTCCATCCAACCCATTCTTAGTCGCCAAATACATGGTACAGAAAACAACTACAACTTTATTACAATAATTGTCGTGCAAAATACAACAACATATATGCTGAGAGTTTGGATACAAATATATACCAACTGTGACACTCATCCCAACCTTGGATAGCACGTCACAATGACACCTTACATAAAGGTATAGTCAAAAACTGTTTTAGAAATTAGAATCTTTGGGAAGTGCTCAAGGAAACTTTCGTACATGGGAGGCCATGCGTCTAGGTTATGATAGATATCATATGGCCACAGAATTATCCTTGGTTGACCCAATAGACCCCAAAGAAAAACAAGAAGATTACTATCATATTCTTTCCAATAATGAGTCTTCTTTTGACATATTATTATCTCCACTGTCTCTAATTGAGAGTTATACTTCAACCAAACACCAAGATTATATAGGTAGTGCTCGTAGATATACTCAGCAAGTGGATGAGCACAACCATGTCTTATGATGACACGAGGTTGTATGTCATTAAACATCTTGTATGATAGTGACAAAACACTCTTCCAACGTTGGGTTCGCCTCTCCCTATATGATTCACCAAATATAACTACTAAAAGATGTATACAACACACTTGTCTATACTGTTTAGCGAGAACTCCATATCTAGAGACCACCGTTCTATTCCCTTGTTACCCCCGCTCGACCCAGCTACACTTTTATTATCTGAAAGGAATTGTGAAATAAAAGTGTGAGCACAACTAGCTCAGTAAAGAATATCATGACTAAAGATAATTAAATTATCAATAGCCTTTATCAATAACAAATCAGAGATTTAGAACATATGGTAGATGATAAAAATTTCAACCATAGTTGCAGCGGAACGAGCAATCCATTAGAAGAGTCAAATAGACAATACGATCTATTATCTTCTCCATGTTAAATGTGACGCCCCAAAATAGGTATACATCACCCATTCCGAGTTATAATCAATACATGGCATGTAAACAACTACAACTTTATTATTACAACATAAGAAACTGTGAGTTTAAATACAAATATTATCTTCTGACAATATTTATACTCAAATAAATCCTCATCACATTTATTGATACATTATTTTACAAAAATGGTGAGGACTACTAAACAATCCTTTCTAAAACCTTCATTCCATACCCCACTGCATTCACGCTCATATTCTCGCCTCCACGAGAAGAATGGAACAAAAAGGAAAGGGTGAGCTCAACTAGCTCAAGAAAAGAATATTATGACTAAGATAATATACAACAAATTATCGTTAGTCTTCAACGAGGAAAAATATCGATAGAATACAATAGACAACAAGTTTCGGATCAATATTCGCAATCGGAAATAATAATTCATAGAAGAGTTACGTAGAGAATGAAATCTACTATAATCTATGAATTTAACGATCCATCATCAAAATTTTATCCTCAGAAACATCAATCAATATTCATCTCAAATCAAACATTCATCTTTGCACTACAGAAAAAGATATTCATCATCGGTCATGTTCATCTCAACACTGTTCATCTTTGCACTGAATAAAGAACAAAGATATTCATCGATTAATCATATTCATTTAAACACTGCTCATCTTTGCACTCACAAAAGCCAAAGATATTCTTCGAAATCATTCATCTTTACTAACGGGCCAAAGATATTCAATAATATCATCATTTAAGATCGAGGATGATGAAAAATATTTTTAAAGAACGAATCCAAATTGAAACAAAATGACAAGGATTAAGAATTAAGGATTCAGTACTTTGTTTTATCCATGTCCAACAATACCTCAAAAATAATCATAGTGGTGTAAAATTCAAGAATGATCAAAACATGGATCTGATCAAAGCTAGTATCCGCATAGATATTTTGGACGAAAAGAAGAAATTTTATTTTTCGATGAATAAAGTCATATATCACGTGAATAGTCTTTATCGTGAATAAAATTGATATATTTTGAATAGTAACTCAAAACAATATTTAGAAAGATAGAAATTCCACAAAAAAACATTTTCACGCTTCATGAATAGTATATAGTGAATAGTAACTCGTGAATAAATTAACTCATGAATATAAACTCGTGAATAGTAACTCGTGAATAGTAACCCCGACATATAAAAGTTCCAAATTTGATAAAAGTTCCAACCAATATTTCAAAGATAATGATATTGAAGAAATAATATCATCCTAAAAGAAAATAACATCCCTTACCTCGAAAGATTAGTACTTCTAAATTTAAACACTCTGGATATAGTCTTTGAAGGAACTTGCACCGATCTAACAATACTCAAAGTATACTCAAAATACTCACAAAAATACGCTCGATAATATAGAGAGAGAAAGAGAGAAAACTTTGTTTCGGTGTGATTTTCAATTCTAACTTAAATTTCTATTTATAGAAAAATGTTAGCCAAGACAGGACTTGACACTGCTACTGATGGCTTTACTCGCTACTATTGCCACCCACCACATTTGAAATAAAATTCAGCACATTTCTTCACCAACCACAAGTGGGGCCCACTCAATTCTAGAATTTTCCACCAAAATCAATTATAAACCTAATTTAGAATCACCACCTCTTAAAATTCATAACAAATCATTCGTTCATTTTTAACGGTTCAAAATTTGTGGACATATACTCAATTTATGTATGTATAACATACCCAAAAATTACCACAATCCAACTATTTGATTAAAATTATAACCCCGCAATATATCTCAAAAACCCCGATTTAATTTTTAATACCTCGATCTGTAAAAATATCGATAAAACACCTCAACAATAATTTCTTCATTTATAACCACATAAATAAATCCATCATTTATATCCACATAAAATAAATATTTCTTTATCATATGAATCAATAATTAATTATTCACAAATAATATTACAGTAATCACAATTATGACAACCAAAGTAGCTCCTTGGAAAGAGGGGCTTTCCGATAAGGATTTCTCCTTCTTGCCAAGAATTAGGGTGACCAAACCTCTCCTCGATGTAACTTTCTAGACATTGCCAATAATGCTATCTAATAATATTATTCAAATAATATGAATTATTGATCCGATAATGAAGATAATGTGCAAAGTGACAATTATTGAGCAAACAATAATATAAAATATCAACGCAAAGAATTATCAATCAATAAAATAAAATATTGAACAAGAATTCACCGTGAAAAATTATTGAGTAGTGCCTTCTTACGTAAGGATCAATAATTCAACAATCATCGCATGCCAATACCGTGTCTTTCACGCAGCAACCACGCCAGACATCGTATTTTAACCACCGGGTATTCCAATCTTAACTGTGAATAACTACTACTGCATTATTTTAACCAACTTATATTTGTCGCTTTCTTCATCCAATCGCTTTCACATTATGGGGCCCACACACATGGTCGCTACATGGCATTTAATATTCCCAGACAAAGACGAATATTCCACGACCAAACGAATATTCCCACACAAAATGAATATTTTATAACCACTTGCTTATTTTGAAATATTTTATATGTATTTAACCCTTAACTATCCACATTAATCAAATCAACCCCTTACTATTTCAAAATAATAAATAAAGGAAATTCCTTTTATTTAAAAAAATTTCGAGGTCTTACAACCTCCCTTCTTATGAAATTTCGTCCTCGAAATTGACGTACGATACTGGTGTTTCAAAGATGAGGATACCTCGCTTTCATTTCGCTTTCCAATTCCTGTGTCATTTCCTCTATAGCATGATTCCTCCACAAAACTTTAACTTGTGGTATGACCTTTCTTGGCAGTAGGACATGCCCTTCCTATCCAAAATCTTGAAAACCTCCTCATACGTTAAGTCTTCATTATCTCGTCTTGGTTCTAACTCTATAACGTGGTTCGGGTCTTTCACATATTTACGAAGTACGGATATGTGAAACACATTATGAACACGAGACATACTTGGAGGTAATGCAAGTCTATAGGCTACATTTCCTACTTCGGTCAAGAATTTGAAATGGACCAATAAATCGTGGATCGAGCTTTCCTCTCTTCCCAAATCTTGTAACTCCCTTCCATGGAGCAACTCGCAACAATACATGATCCCCTACATTAAATTCCACGTCCTTTCGATGAAGATCCGCATAACTCTTTTGGTCGATCTTGAGCCGCTTTGTATACGTTATCGAATCATTTGGATCTTTTCGGTAGTCATACGTATTTAACTCTCGGGTCCCAACAATGTTGCTTCACCCACCTCATCCCAACATATTGGAGAACGACATTTTCGTCCATATAATGCTTCGAATGGAGCCACACCTATACTTGCCTGATAACTGTTGTTGTAGGAGAATTCCACCAATGGTAAATACTTATCCCAACTGCCCTTGAAGTCTAGGACACAGAGTCTTAATAAATCTTCAAGAGTTTGAATAGTCCTCTCGATTGTCTCGTCCAGGTTTGGGGATGGTATGCTTAGAACTAAATCGCAAATCCGTGCCCATAGCTTTTTGCAAGCTAACCCAAAATCTTGAAGTGAATCTTGGGTCACGATCCAAACTATGGATACAGTATGCCATGCAACCTCACGATCTCATTTACGTACATACTAGCAAGACGTTCAAGGAATAAGTCTCCGTGATCGGTAAGAAGTGAGCGACTTTGGTTAATCAATCAACAATAACCCAAATAGCATTGATGCCTTGAGAAACCGTAGGAAGACCCGTAACGAAATCCATGGTAATGTGTTCCCACTTCCATTCCGGAATCTCAAGTGGTTGCAACGGACCCTTAGGTACTAGATGCTCCGCCTTTACACGTTAGGTAAGTTAAACACATCGAGATAAACTTTGCAATCTCTCTCTTCATATTATTCCACCAAAATGTATGTCAAGATCACGATACATTTTAGTACTTCCAGATGGATTGCAAATGGTGTATTGTGTGCCTCCATCATAATCTTGTACTTCAAATCGTAGTCGTTAGAACACAAAGTCTAGAGTGGACTCAAGTATTCCTTCTTCATCAATTCTCGCTTAGGAATAGCTCCTTCTTGTACTTTCTTCTTCATACGCGTTCGTGCCGGCCCAAAGGGTTTGAGCAACCTTAACTTTTTCTATTAAAGTTGGCTCTATCGTATACTGACATCATCGCACTCGTTCCTCGCATATGATCTTCTACTCAACGCGTCGCCTACCACGTTCGCTTTTACTCGTGATGGTATTGAATAAGTGTGGTCGTAGTCTTTCAATAGCTCGAGCCAACGTCATTTGCCGCATGTTGAGTTCTTTTTGAGTGAAGAAATATTTAAGGCTTTTATGATCTCGAATATATCTCCACTTTCTCCCATATATAGATAGTGCCTCCATATCTTTAACAGCAACGATCACGCTAACTCTAGATCATGAGTAGGATAATTCCTCTCATACTCTTTAAGTTGTCGCGAGGCATAGGCTATGACTTTCCCACGTTGCATGAGAACACATCCTAACCCTTTGCTCAAGCATCATTTGTAGATATAACAAATCCATCCGAACCAGATGGTATTGTTAGAACAGTCTTGCCGAAATAAGTCTCCTCTTAAGCTCTTGAAACTTTTCTCGCATTCTTCGCTCCAAACGAATTTTGTATCCTTCCGAAGTTAGCCGAGTTAATGGAGTAGCGATTCGAGAAAACCCTTCCACTGAATCTCCGATAATAACCAGTAAGCCCAAAAAGCTACGTGACTTGATCACCGACTTGGTTGCTCCCAACTTCAGATATTGCTTCAATCTTCACGGATCAACAGATACTCCATGTTTTGACACCACATGCCCAAGAAATGCTACTTCCTCGCCGAACTCGCATTTCTTCAATTTGGCATATAGTTGGTTTTCAATGAAGCCTTTGGAGTACCGAACTTCAAATGGTGCTCATGATCTTCACGACTTTTGGAATATATAAGGATGTCATCAATAAAGACAACAACGAATCGATCCAAATATTCCTCAATACTCGGTTCATCATATCCATGAAAGCTGCAGGAGCATTAGTTAGTCCGAAAGACATGACTAAGAATTCATAATGCCCATACCGGGTTCTCGAAGGCGCCTTTAGAATATCCTCGCCTCTAATTTTCAAATTGATGATATCCGAGCGAAGATCGATTTTTGAAAAGAATTGTACCCCCTCAGAATCGTGGTCAAAACAAGTCATCAATACGAGGTAGAGGATACCTATTCTTGATGGTGACATGGTTCAATTCCCCGATAGTCAATACAAAGTCGCATACTCCCGCCTTTCTTTTTACAAATAAAACAGGAGCACCCCAGGAGGAGATGACCAGATTTAATGAAACCGATGTCCAACAATTCCTCGTAATTGGACCTTTAACTCCCGAAGTTCAATAGGAGCCATTCGATATGGGGTTTTAGAAATGGGCTTTGTACCGAGTTCAAGATCAATAAAGAATTCAACTTCACGCTTACGGGGTAGGCAAGGAAGTTCTTCAGAAATACGCCGGGAAAGTCAATAACAACGGAATATTATTCAAATTTGACGTGTCTTTATTCAAATCCATAACATGGGCTAAGAAAGCTTGACATCCGTTTTTCAATAAACGAATAGCTTTATGATTAGATATGACAATTGATTGATTTTAATGGTTTAGTTGCTTGAATTCGCATACAACAGTTGGTTAGGAATATGAAAACTAACAACCTTACGAAAACAATCAATTTTGGCATGATGAGTAGTTAACCAATCAATTCCTAAAATCACATCAAAAGCAAGTATCTTTAAAGAGATAAGGTCAACGGGTAAGGTGATGGTGCCAACTTGAATCAAACAAAATTTATAAACAAGCTGGATGTGATGAAAGTTTCTCCTAACGGAGTTTCCACAGATAGGTCAAAGTCTAATTTCTCCTGAGTCAAGTTTAAACGTTGAGCACAAAGCGGGAGAGATAAATGAATGGGTAGCACCAAGATCGAGTAAGGTATAAACTTCGCAAGAATTTATAAATAGCTTACCCGTGATCACCTCGTTTGGGTTCCTCGCATTATGACCAAATCACAACAAACGCTTCTTCCTAATCGTTGACTTTGACTTTTCTCGGGGATGATCTTTTCGAGTCACCTTCCCATTGAACTAGGTTTCGCTTACTGCGTATAATCTCGAGCGATATGTCCTTCCTTTCCACAACTATAGCATACCTTGAATCGTCAGGGGCGCTTGGACCGATATGTCCTCTTTCCGTGATTTGTAGCATATGACCGGTGGTCGATCTCCTCCTTAGAACCAGGTTGCTTTACCAAGACCGCTGCGTCTTCACATAGTCCGTTGTTAAATCTCCTCTTTTTAAAATCTCCTCCTAACTCGCTTTCTACTGCTTTTCATGGCCATGATTACCACCGAGTGGTTACCATTTCTGTCCGTCTGCTTTTTCTCCGCAGTTATCATTATTCGTTGATCGCTATCTCCGGTACGATCCTCGTTATGGTCCTCGATTGGCCGTACTCGTTATCTCGCTCTAATAATTGAGCCTCATTTTACAACATCCGAATAAAGAGAAAAGTTTATGAGAAATGAGATCTTGGCGTATCGCGGGTTTCAAACCTCTAAGAAACATCCGCGTCATACGCTCCTCATCCTCCACCAAATGAGGTGCAAACACGGATAACTCGCAAACTTTGCCTCGCATCGAGACACCGCCATGTTGTTTTTTGTTCCAATCATGAACTCCACTTCCTTCATATGACGAACACTTTTAGGAAAGTATTTGTCATTAAATAGTCTCTGAAACGCCTCCCAAGACATCTTGAAAAGGTTTGGATGGAGTACGCTTCACGAGACTCCCACCGATGAATCTGCCGCCACTTTAACATAAAGGTGGCGAATGGAACCTTCGTTTCTCCGTGCATCCCAAGACATCGAATATCTTGGTAATTTGTTTTGACCCATGTTTCCGCCATGATCGGATCGGCTTTCCCTTAAATTCGTGGTCCCAACTCTTTGAGCCGGCCACGTGACAACCCGTGAATTCGCTATCATTTCCTCCTGTATTTTGAACACGAAGTCTCCTCAAATCCGATTTTTGTATGAACCGCAAAAAGCTTCTAAACATCCCCTCGCTCATCATCTCTCGCCACCGGTGTTGTTTGTTCACGGAGGAACATTGCCAATTGTTGCGTTCTCCTCGTTAGTAAGTCTGAGCATCTCCACGGTCCTCATTTACTCCTTCATAATATTCTCGACGACATTCTCAAATACCGTCATAAAACAAGGGTTAATTAAGAAATCAATATATCACATAATATCCCTATATACTTTGACCGACTAACAAATAAGCTTGGTAGACACACTAGCGAAGGATTTACTCGCCTCTCCCTCCTAGTTCTATTCCCGATCTCCGCCGCCAGAGATCATATCCTAAAGCTCGATACCAATGTGGCGCCCCCAAAATAGGTATACATCACCCATTCTCGAGTTGTCAATACATGGTACGTAAACAACTACAACTTTATTATTACAACAAAGAAAAGCGTGAGTTTAAATACAAATATTATCTTCTGACAATATTTATACTCAAATAAATCCTCATCACATTTATTGATACATTATTTTACAAAAATGGTGAGGACTACTAAACAATCCTTTCTAAAACCTTCATTCCATACCACAGGCTTCATCTTCGCTTATATTCTCGCCTCCCCGAGAAGAATGGAACAAAAGGAAAAGGGTGAGCTCAACTAGCTCAAGAAGAAAGATTATGACTAAGATAATATACAACAAATTATCGTTAGTCTTCAACAGGAAAAATCGATGAATACAATAGACAACAAGTTTTGGGATCAATATTCGCATTGAAATAATAATTCATAGAAGAGTTACGTAGAGAATGAAATCTACTATAATCTATGAATTTAACGGTCCATCATCAAAATTTTATCCTGTGAACATCAATCAATATTCATCTCAAATCAAACATTCATCTTTGCACTACTGAGCCAAAGATATTCATCGATCGGTCATGTCATCTCAACACTGTTCATCTTTTTCTGAGGCCAAAGATATTCATCGAGTTAATCATGTTCATTTAAACACTGTTCATCTTTGCACTACTGAGGCCAAAGATATTCTTCAAAATCATTCATCTTTTGCACTACTGGCCAAAAGATATTCAATAATATCATCATTTAAGACCGAGGATGATGAAAATATTTTTAAAGAACGAATCCAAAGAAAACAAAATGACAAGGATTAAGAATTAAGGATTCGTACTTTGTTTTTATCCATGTCCAACAATACCTCAAAAATAATCATAGTGGTGTAAAATTCAAGAATGATCAAAACATGGATACAATCAAAGCTAGTATCCATCATAGATATTTTAGACGAAAAGAAGAAATTTTATTTTTCGATGAATAGTGCAAGTATATCGTGAATAAGGTCAGATATCGTGAATAAGGCCTTAGATATCGTGAATAGTAAATCTGACACCAAAAGATAGAAATTCCACAAAAAACATTTTCACGCTTTAATGAATAGTACTCGTGAATAAGAACTCGTGAATAAGAACTCATGAATAGTAACTCGTGAATAGTAACTCGTGAATAATAACCCCGACATGAAAAAGTTTCAAATTTGATAAAAAGTTCCAACCAATATTTCAAAGATAATGATATTGAAGAAATAATATCATCCTGAAAAGAAAATAACATCCCTTACCTCGAAAGATTAAGATTTAAATTGAAACACCTGGATATAATCTTTGAATGGAACTTGCACCGCCTAACAATACTCAAAGTATACTCAAAATACTCACAAAATACGCTCGATAATATAGAGAGAAGAGAGAAAACTTTGTTTACGGTGTGATTTTCAATTCTAACTTAGCCTCTATTTATAGAAAAATGTTAGCCCGTAGAAAGCGGACTTGACACGCTACACCGATGGCTTTACTCTTCTACTATTGCCACCCACCACATTTGAAATAAAATTCAGCACATTTCTTCACCAACCACAAGTGGGGCCCACTCAATTCTAGAATTTTCCACCAAAATCAATTATAAACCTAATTTAGAATCACACACCTCTTAAAATTCATAACAAATCATTCGCTTCATTTTAACGGTTCAAAATTTGTGGACATATACTCAACTTATGTATGTATAACATACCCAAAATTACCACAATCCAACGGTCGGATTAAAATTATAACCCCATGATATATCTCAAAACCCCCGATTTAATTTTTTAATACCTCCAATCTGGTAAAATCTTGATAAAACACCTCAACAATAATTTCTTTATTTATAACCACATAAATAAATCCATCATTTATATCCACATAAAATAAATATTTCTTTATCATATGAATCAATAATTAATTATTCACAAATAATATTACGAATCACAATTATGACAACCAAAGTAGTTCCGGGGAGAGGGGGCTTTCAGATAAGGATTTCTCCTTCTTGTTGCGCCATGATTAGGTGACCAAACCTCTCCTCGATGTAACTTTCTAGACATTGCCAATAATTCTATCTAATAATATTATTCAAATAATATGAATTATTGATCCGATAATGAAGATAATGCGGTGACAATTATTGAACAACAATAATATAAAATATCAACGCAGAATTATTGAATCAATAAAATAAAATATTGAGCAATAACTCATGTGAAAATTATTGAGTAGTGCCTTCTACGTAAGGATCAATAATTCAACAATCTTTGCACTGCAATCCGCAAGTGTCTTCTTTATGCAACCAGACGTATTCTGTATTTTAACCACCGGGTATTCCAACAATGTTTAATGAATAACAACTACGCCGTTATTTTTAACCAACTTATATTTGTCGTTTTCTTCATCCAATCGCTTTTCGTTATGGGGCCCACACATGGTCACTGGCATCGCATTTAATATTCCCCGACAAAGCGATCTGAATATTCCACGACCAAACGAATATTCCCTAATAAAATGAATATTTTATAACCACTGCTTATTTTGAAATATTTGCGTATTTAACCCTTAACTATCCACATTAATCAAATCAACCCTTACTATTTCAAAATAATAAATAAAGGAAATTCCTTTTATTTAAAAAAAAATTTGAGGTCTTACATTAAAAGTCCACCAACAATGTTTTATCCTCGTAACATCAATCAATGAGCCTTTTCCATAATTATATGAATATCTCATAATCATAATTGTAATTCTAAATTCCTCTTCGTACCCAGAATGAATATAATTTCCATTACATGTCTTTACAAGAAACATCAAAGATCATGGTTATACCAAATCACGTTCTGTTCATAAACATACTTAATAAATTCATCTTCTTTACACTACTGACAAAGATATTCATCCATTTCATCTTCGCACTATGGCGAAAGATATTCAATAATCATCTTTGCACTACTGGGCCAAAGATATTCATTAACGATTCATCTTTTGCACTACTGGGCCAAGATATTCCTCAACGATTCATATTTGCACTATGTGATCGATATATTAATATCTCGAAGAAATATATAATCATTTAGAATTTATATAAACAATAATTATAACCATGTTGATTAATTCACCTTTATTAAGCTAAAGATATTCAATTATAAATTCAATGGTCATGATCATACCAAATACAATTCAACTTTTCACTCTCTTGGCAAAAGAGAACCCTACCACGATCATACCAATAATCTACCCATCTTTATATTCAGTGAAAGAGAATTTCAACATCGGGGTTATAAAATGTTATATATGATAATAAAATCAATATAATCAATATATAGTTTTAATCTCCAGAGTAATATTCATAAATCAACTATAATTTGGTTAGAAAAAGAAACCAATTTTGTAGTGAATAGTACCTACTTGAATAATAAATTTCGTGAATAGTAACTTCGTGAATAAGAACTCATGAATAGTAACTCATAAATAGTAACCCTCACACAAAAAGGTAGAAATTCCACAATAAAATCCATACCAATATTTCGGTATAATGATATTAAAGAATAACATTTCTTAAAATTATAAACAATTTATTTTAATTGTTTACACTTTACTAAATAATACATTTAATCATCATAAAATGCCAAACTTATAAGATTTCATCACCAATAACCAAAACCCTCATCGATAATCTGCATATACCACATATATAATTCTCAATCCATCAAATCATATTTTCTAATTTTCTTCCTTCACTTAACATATTTAACTCATTTATTCATAACTAGTCCATTTTCATAAAAAATACCAAATCAGTTCCAAAAATATTTCTTTTCTGGGATTTAGCAAAATATAGTCCCATATTGAACATATATTTTTCTTAGAATTTTTAAAATTCATTTACTATTTTTCATATGGCCAAAACCGCCGAATATTTAGAAATTTATCATAAATTGTACTTTTATCCAAAAATTCCGAAATTCACAGAGTACACTGATATTATATAGATGTACTACCAATAAAAATTTCATCAATTTTGGAGTTAACCACAAGGAATTATAAGCGGTTACTTTTAAAATAGTCTTTTCTCATAAAATTCATAACTCTTAATCTATACATCCAAAATCACCATTTTGGCCACAATCAATAAAACTCATCAACATATCATTTCAAATTTTCCAGAATTTTCTGAAGGTCAGAAGAAGTACTGAATGAAAAAACATAATAACCCTTAAAATCCCTTACTATCCCTTACCTCGAAAAGCGAAGACTTCATTTGGATATCGGATATATTATTTGAAGGAAACTTACAGCGATGAATATCAACTCACCAAGTATCTAAATACTCATAAAATACACTCAATAATCTAGAGAGAAAGCTTATGTTTCTAGTGTGATTTTCAATTCTAACTTAGCCCTCTATTTATAGGAAAATTTTAGCAGACTTGACCTGCAACCTGATGGCTTTACCTGTTACTATTCCCACCCCCACCACATTTGAAATAAAATTCAGCACATTTTTTACCAACCACAAGTGGGGCCCACTCAATTCTAGAATTTTCTACCAAAATGCTAAATTCGGATACTTGACAATTTCTGAACCATTCACCTCTTAAAATTCATAACAAATCATACGTTAATTTTTAACGGTTCAAAATTTGTGGACATATACTCAACTTATATATGTATAACATATCCAAAAATTACAACGATCCAACGGTCGGATTAAAAATTATAACTCACGCAATATATCTCAAAAACACCGTTTAATTTTAATACCTTCATTCCGAATAAAAATCTTGATAAAATACCTCAACATTAATTCCTTCATTTATAACCACATAAATAAATCCATCATTTATATCCACATCAAATAAATATTTCCTTATCATATAAATCAATAATTAATTATTCACAAATAATATTACGAGAATCCACAATAATGACAACCAGGTTCCAGAAGAGGGGCTTTCGATAAGGATTTCTCCTTCTTGGTAGCCTAATTAGGTGACCAAACCTCTCCTTGATGAACTTTCTAGACATTTTCAATAATGCTATCTAATAATATTATTCAAATAATATGAATTATTGATCGATAATGAGAAATATTGTGCGATGATAATTATTGAAAAACAATAATATAAAATATCAACGCAATGACAATTATTGAATCAATAAAATAAAATATTGAATAATGAATTACTGTAATAATTATTGAGTAGTGCCTTCTTACGTAAGGATCAATAATTCAACAATACATGCGGCAATCTGGTAGTATCTTCTTTGTGCAACGCCGCGTATTCTTGTATTTTAACCACCGGGTATTCCAACAGTGTTAACGGTAACAACTACGCCATTATTTATAAAAACACATACTTGTCGTTTTCTTCATCCAATTGCTTTCCGTTATGGGGCCCACAAAGGTCAGCTTGGCATTGTCATATGAATATTCCCATATGCCAATGAAGAATATTCCACGACCAAACGAATATTCTCCGACAACAATGAGTATTTTATAACCACTGGCTTATTTTGAATATTTTATATATATATCACCCTTAACTTTAAACTTTTATCAATTCAACCATTTACTAAATATAAAAATTGAATACTTTTATTTCATAAAATTTGGGGTCTTACAATCTCCCCTCCTTATGAAATTTTGTCCCCGAAATTTACGTACCTGGTATTTCAAAGAGTTGAGAATACCTTGCTTCCATTTCAGATTCCATCTTCCATATGCATCATGATTTCTCCATTTGCTCATCTCCTGTATTTCAGATATCATTCTAGAATACAGCTTCAAAACAAGGGTTAATTGAATAAATTAACATATCACATAATATCCCGATATTATGACCGACCAACAATTAAGCTTTCAGTAGGACACACACTAACGAAGGATTTACTCATCTCTCCTCTCCTAGTTCTATTCCCGATCTCCGCCAGAGATCATATCCCTAAGCTCGATATCAATCTGTGACTCGTGTCCCAACTGTGGACAACACCTCACAAAGGGTGGTACTGTCGATTTGCCATACCATGAGCAGGCGTCCCCTACGGAGAGTCCGCTTTGGTGCATCCCCATCAACAGAAGTTACCAATGAAGAGGCTCGGGGCTCTTTACTTATAACTCGATACCAACCAGTGATCGCCGCCAAAAGCAGGTCCATTCCATCCAACCCATTCTGAGGTCGCTTAAATACGTGATGCGAAAAACAACTACAACTTTATTACAACAATTGTCGTGCAAAAATACAACAACATATATATTTGAGATTTTGGATACAAATATATACCAACTGTGACACTTATCCCAACCTTGGATAAGACGTCACAATGACACCTTACATAAAGGTATAGGTCAAAAAGCTGCTTTAGAAATTAGAATCTTTGGGAAGTGCTCATGAAACTTTTCGTGCACATGGGAGGCCACGCGTGTAAGACCCCAACTTATTATTAATGAAATTTAATTTTCTCTATTTATTATTTTGAAATAGTAAGGGTTGATTTGATTAATGTGGATAGTTAGGGTTAAATACGCAAATATTTCAAAATAAACAAGTGGTTATAAAATATTCATTGTTGTTTGGGAATATTCGTTTGGTCGTGGAATATTAAATCTTCGCCTTTAGAATATTCGTACGCATTTGCCAAGACCATAATGTGGGCCCATAACGGAAAGCGATTGGATGAAAAAACGACAAATATAAGTTGGTTAAAAATAACTTGCGTAGTTATTCTGTTAAGATTTATTGGAATACCCGGTGGTTAAAATACGATGTCTGGCGTGGTTATCTAGAAGACACTTGCAGTATTGCACCAATTATTGATTCGCACGTGAAGAAGGCACTACTCAATAATTGTTACAATGAATTCTTGTTCAATAGTTTATTTTATTGATTCAATAATTGTTGCGTTGATATTTTATATTATTATTGTTTCAATAATTGTCACACATACGCATATTTCCATTATCGGATCAATAATTCATATTATTTGAATAATATTATTAGATAACATTATTGGCAATGTCTAGAAAGTTACTGTCTAAGGAGAGGTTTGGTCACCTAATTGTGCGCCGATGAGAGAGATCCTTATTGGAAAGCCCCTTCTTTCCGGAATGACTGGTTATCGTAAATGTGATTCTCGTAATATTATTTGTGAATAATTAATTATTGATTCATATGATAAGGAAATATTTATTTGATATGAATATAAATGATGGATTTATTTATGTGGTTATTAATGAAGGAATTAATGTTTTGATGTTTTATTTGTATTTTAGCCGGATTGGAGGTATTAAAAGATCAAATCGGTGTTATTCTGACTTTATTGTGTGAGTTATAATATTTAATCCGACCGTTGGATCGTTGTAATTTTGGATATATTATACATATATAAGTTGAGTATATGTCCACAAATTTTGAACCGTTAAAAATGAGCGTATAATTTATTATGAATTTTAAGAGGTGGTCGATTCTAAATTAGGTTTATAATTGATTTTGGTGGAAAATTCTAGAATTGAGTGGGCCCCACTTGTGGTTGGTGAAGAAATGTGCTGAATTTTATTTCAAATGTGGTGGGTGGAATAGTAGCGAGTAAAGCCATCAAGTTTGAGTTAAAGTGCCTTCGGCGTCTTTAACATTTTCCTATAAATAGAGGGCTTGAAGTTAGAATTGAAAATCACACGTAAACAAAGTTTTCTCTCTTTCTCTCTATATTATTGAGCGTATTTTTGTGAGTATTTAGATACTTTGAGAGTTCTTTGTTCAAGTACAAGTTTCATTTAACATCACTTCCCGACCTTTCCTTCCGAAATCTTGATTCTTTGAGGTAAGGGATATTATTTTTTTTAGTAATGATATTATTTCTTGATATCATTATCTTTGAAAAATGTTGATCTGAAGTTTTTATCAAATTTGGAACTTTTTCATGTTATGGGTTACTTATTCATGAGTTACTATTCACGAGTTACTATTCATGAGTTACTTATTCACGAGTTACTATTCACGAGTACTTATTAATGAAGCGTGAAGATGTTTTTGTGGAATTTCTATCTTTTGGTGTTGAGTTACTTATTCACGATATCAAGACTATTCACGATATCTGGCACTATTCACGTATCGGCCTATTCACCCAAAAATAAAATTTCTTCTTTTCGTCCAAAATATCTATTACGGATACTTAGCTTTGATTGTATCCATGTTTTGATCATTCTTGAATTTTACACCACTATGATTATCTTTGAGGTATTGTTGGACATGGATAAAACAAAAGTACGAATCCTTAATCCTTAATCCTTGTCATTTTGTTTCACTTTGGATTCGCTCTTTAAAATATTTTTCATCATCCTCGGTCTTAAATGATGATATTATTGAATATCTTTTGGCTGTAGTGGCGAAGATGAATGATTTCTGAAGAATATCTTTGGCGTGTAGTCTGAAGATGATCAAAAGTTGAGATGAACATGGTATCGATGAATATCTTTGGCCTTTAGTGCAAAGATAAGCAGTGTTGAGATGAACATGACCAGATTGATGAATATCTTTGGCTGTAGTGCAAAGATGAATATTTGATTTGAGATGAATATTGATTGATGTTACAGATAAAATATTGATGATGGATCGTTAAATTCATAGATTATAGTAGATTTCATTCTCTACGTAACTCTTCTATGAATTATTATTTCAACATCTTGAATATTGATCTGAAAACTTGTTGTCATTGTATCAGATTCTATCGATTTTTCCATTGGAGACTAACGATAATTTGTTGTATATTATATTAGTCATAGTATTCTTTCTTTGGCTAGTTGAGCTCACCCTTTTTCCTTGTTGTTCCATTTTTCTTCTCGGGAGGCGAGAATGTAGCGAGTACTAGTCGAGGTATGGAATGAATGTTTTAGAAAGGATTGTTTAGTAGTCCTCACCATTTTGTAAAATAATGTATCAATAAATGTGATGGGGATTTATTTGAGTATAGATATTGTGCAGAAGATAATATTTGTATTCAAACTCACGAGTTTCTTGTTGTAATAATAAAGTTGTAGTTGTTTTACATACCATGTATTGACAACTTCGGAATGGGTGATGTATACCTATTTTGGGGCGTCATGAGAAAACAACTTCTGACTTTATTACAACAATTTCGTGTAAAATACTGTAACCATATATAAGACCCTAGAAAATTTTTTAAATAAAAAGGAATTTCCTTTATTTATTATTTTGAAATAGTAAGGGTTGATTTGATTAATGTGGATAGTTAGGGGTTAAATACGCAAATATTTCAAAATAAGCAGTGGTTATAAAATATTCATTGTTTGTCGGGGAATATTAGCTTTGGTCGTGAAATATTCTTTCTGCTTTGGAAATATTAAGATGCGGCCACAAGTATTGTGGGCCCATAATGTAATAAGCTGTCTTGGATGAAGAAAACGACAAAATTAAGTTTTATAAATAACGGCGTAATCGTTCTAATTAACACTTGTTGGAATACGATGGTTAAAATACGATGTATGCGTGTTTACGATGCGCGAAGATACCTGCTTTTACATGATATTTTGAATTATTGAATCCTTACATAAGAAGGCACTACTCAATAATTATTACGATAATTAATTTGCTCAATATTTTATTTTATTGGTTCAATAATTGCATTGATATTTTATATTATTGTTGTTCAATAATTGTCAATTACGATTTTCCATTATCAAATCAATAATTCATATTATTTGAATAATATTATTAGATAGCATTATTGGCAATGTCTAGAAAGTTCATCGAGGAGAGGTTAGGTCATCTAATTACGCGCCCGAAAGAAGGAGAAATCCTTATTGGAAAGCCCCTCTTTCCTCTGAGAACCGCCTGGTTGTCGTAATTGTGATTCGTAATATTATTTAGAAATAATTAATTATTGATTTATATGATAAGAAAATATTTATTTGATGTGGATATAAATGATGGATTTATTTATGTATTTATAAGTGAAGGAATTAATGATGAGGTGTTTTATCGAGATTTGTCGAAATGGAGAACAAAATATGGGATTTTCGTAAAAATTAGTTTATTACTTGATTTTGTAAAATCCATAACTCTTTGTGTATAATGAGTTAAGAGATGAGCCATATATCAAAAGAAAGCCCTAGAAGTAAGCTAACTGTAGAAATTTGAATCACCCAAAATTCTTTGTAGATATTTCGTGGTGAAATTTTGAATGAAATGGTCCAAGGACTAATAGTCCAAAAAAAAATCGGTTGTTCTTGACTATATTAATGAGTTATAAATTTGATCCGACCGTTAGATCTTTGTAATTTTGGATATGTTATACATATATAAGTTGAGTATATGTCCACAAATTTTGAACCGTTAAAAATGAGCGTATAATTTATTATGAATTTTAAGAGTGGCGATTCTTAAATTAGGTTTTGGTGGAAAATTCTAGAATTGAGTGGGCCCCACTCTTGGTTGTTAGGGAAGATGGCTGATTTTTTGGTGGGTGGAATAGTAGCAGTAAAGCCATCGGTGGCAAAAGTCAAGTCTTCTTGACGTCTTAACATTTTCCTATAAATAGAGGGCTAAGTTAGAATTGAAAATCACACCGTAAACATAACCTTTCTCTCTCTAGATTATTGAGTGTAATTTGTGAGTATTTAGATATTTGGTGAGTTGATATTCATCGGTGCAAGTTTCCATCAATCATCTCGATATCCTGTCGGAAGTCTTCTTTCTTTTGAGGAGTAAAAGTGGATTTTAAGGGATTGTAAGGGATTGTGAGGAATAGTAAGGGATAAGTAAGGATGTTATTTTCTTCTCGATGATATTATTTCTTCAATATCATTATCTTTGAAATGTTGATCGATGTTTTTATCAAATTTGGAACTTTTTCATGCTCGGGGTTACTATTCATGAGTTCTTATTCACGAAGTTCTTATTCACGAGTTATTATTCATGATTCTTATTCACGATTACTATTCACAAGTACTATTCACGGTTGTGAAAATGTTTTTTTTTGTGGAATTTCTATCTTTTGGTGTCGAGTTACTATTCACGATATGGTACTATTCATGTATACTGATCTTATTCACGATACCACGGCCTTATTTATGTATGTGGGCATTATTTACGATATGACATTATTTACGATATAGTCTATGTATTTAATCTGAGTACTATTCACGAGTTCTTATTCATGAGTTACTATTCACGAGTTACTATTCACGAAAGTTCTTATTCACGGGTACTATTCACGAAAAAAATTGGTTTCTTTTACGACCAAATTATCGTTGATTTATGATTGTTACTCTTGAAAATAAATGCAACATTGTTGATCATATTGTTTTTATTATCATATATAACATTTTATAACCTCGATGTTGAATTTCTCTTTCACTTGAGTGTAAAGATGGGTAGATTATTGGTATGATCGTGACTATGGGTTCTCTTTGGCGATGGTGCAAAAGTTGAATTGTTGATTGGTATGATCGCTGACCATTGAATTTACAATTGAATATTTTTAGCTTAAGTCTGAGGTGAATTGATCAACATATGGTTATAATTATTGTTATATAACTTCCAAAATGATTATGTATTTCGTTGATATATGAATATCTTTGGCTCGTGAATGCAAATGATGACTGTTGTTGAATATCTTTAGCTTTGTAGCAAAAGAATGAATTATTGATGAATATCTTTGGCTTGTAATGCAAAGATGACTGTTGTTGAATATCTTTAGCACAGAGTGAAAAGATGAATTATTGATGAATATCTTTGGCTCATAATGCAAAGATGACTGTTGTTGAATATCTTTAGCTTTGAAGTGCGAAGATGAATTATTGATGAATATCTTTGGCTTGTAATGCAAAAGATGACACTTGTTGAATATCTTTGCTTTGTGGTGCAAGATGAATTATTGATGAATATATTTGGCTCGTAATGCCAGATGACCTATTGTTGAATATCTTTAGCTTTGAAAGCAAAGATGAATTATTGATGAATATCTTTGGCTCGTAATGCAAAGATGACTTTGTTAGATATCTTTACTACCAGAGTGTAAAGATGAACTGTTGATGAATATCTTTGACCCGTGGTGCAAAGATGAATTTATTAGTATGATTAAGAACAGGCTGTGATTTGGTATAACCATGATATTTGATGTTTTGTGGTAAAGACGGTGATGAAAAATTATCTTCGTCACGGATGAGAAGAGAATTTAGAATCCACAATTATGATTATGAAAGTTATTCATATGATTGTGGAAAAGAACTGTTGATTGATATTTGAGGATAAAATATTGTTGGTGGACTTTTAACGTGGAAGACAATAGACTTTATAGTCTATTTGACTCTTTTAATGGATTGCTCGTTCAAGCGCAACTATGGTTGAAAAGTTTTATCATCTACCGTATGTTCTAAATCTACGATTTATTCTTGATGAAGACTATTGATAATTTATTTATCTTTAGTCATAATATTTTTATCGAGCTAGTTGTGCTCACCCTTTTGTTTCACAATTCCTTTCGTGTAATAAAAAGTGTATTTGGGTCGAAATGGATAGCGAGGAATAAGTGGTGGTCTATAGATGTTGAGGGTGAGGTGAATTTAACTTGGAAGGTGTTTTGTCACTATCATACAAGATGTCTAACACATACAACCTCGTGTTATCATAAGACATGGTTGTGCTCATCCACTTCTTTGAGTATATTTAAAAGCTACTTATATAATCTTGGTGTTTGTTTGGAGTATAATACCCGATTAGAAGGTGGAGATAATGATATGTCAAGAAGACTCACCATTGGGAAGAATATGATAGTAATCTTCTCGTTTTTCTTTAGGGTTTATTGAATTGACCAAAGGATAATTACGTGGCCATATGATATCTACCATAACCTAAAAGCACGGCCTCTCCTATACGAAGGAAGGTTTCCTTGAGCACTTCCCAAAGATTCTAATTTCTAAAATGGTTTTTGACTATACCTTTATGTAAAGGTGTCATTGTGACGTCTTTCTGATTGGTATATATTTGTATCCAAACTCACATATATGTATTGTCATATTTTGCCGCACAATTGTTGTAATAAAGTTGTAGTTGTTTTTCGTACCATATATTTGGCGACTCGGAGAATGGGTTGGATGGAATGGACCTATTTTGGGGGTCGTCACAACATATGCCATGAGTTTGATACAAATATATACCAACCACTTTCTCTCATCCCAACATCGATAGCATGTCATTAACGACACCTTACATAAACGTATAGTCAAAAATGCTTTTGAAATTAGAATTTTGGAAATGCTCATAAACTTCTTCAGACAATGGGAGGCCACATATCAAGTATGATAGATATCATATGGCCAGTTTAATTATCCTCTTGGTCAATTCAATAGATTCTTCAAAAAACGAGAAGATTACAATTATATTCTTCCCAACGGTGAGTCTTCTTAATATATCATTATCTCCACTTCTAAATGAGAATTATATTCAAACAAAACACCAAGATTATATAAGAAAAGTGGTAGAGATATACCAAGAAGCGTGAAGATGTTTTTTTGGAAATTTCTATCTTTTGGTGTCGGAGTTATTATTCACGATACTAAGACTATTCACGTGATCTGGCACTATTCAATTATAGAAAAATAAAATTTCTTCTTTTTGTCAAAATATCTATTCTCTATACTAGCGGATTGATTGTATCCATGTTTTGATCATTCTTGAATTTTACACCTACTATGATTATTTTTGAGGTATTTTGAACATGGATAAAACAAAGTAAGAATCCTTAATCCTTAATCCTTGTCATTTTGTTTCACTGGATTCGTTTCTTTAAAAATATTTTTCATCATCCTCAGTCTTAAATGATGATATTATTGAATATCTTTGGCACAGAGTGCGAAGATGAATGATTCTGAAGAATATCTTTGGTAGTAGTGCGAAGATGAACAGTGTTTAGATGAACAATACTTAATCAATGAATATCTTTGGCTTTGTGGTGCAAAGATGAATATTTGATTCTAGATGTATATTGATTGATGTTACGGGGATAAAAGATAGACGATGAACTTTTAAATTCATACATAGAAGATAGTAGTTTGCTCTCTACTTAACTCTTCTAACAATGAATTATTATTTCCATTGCGAATATTGATTTAAAATTTGTTGTCTATTGTATTCTATTAGATTTTTTCCTCGTGAAGACTAACGATAATTTGTTGTATATTATCTTAGTCATAATATTCTTTTTCTTGAATTTGGTTGAGCTCACCCTTTTCCTTTTGTTCCATTTTTCTTCTCGGGAGGCTAGAATGTAGCGAGTCTTAGTGGGTATGAAATGAAGGTTTTAGAAAGGATTGTTTAGTAGTCCTCACCATTTTGTAAAATAATGTATCAATAAATGTGATGGGGATTTATTTGAGTATAGATATTATTACTGAAGATAATATTTGTATTTAAACTCACGCCATTCGTTGTAATAATAAAGTTGTAGTTGTTTCGCATGCACCATGTATTTGGCGCTATTTCGGAATGGGTGTGGTGTATACCTATTTTGAAGCGCCACAATCGTCCCTAGGTTATGATAGATATCATATGGGCCACGGTAATTATCCTTGGTTGACCCAATGTACTCAAAAAAAAAATAAGAAGATTCTTATCATATTCTTTCCAATGGTGAGTCTTCTTTGACATATCATTATCTCCACCGCCTCTAATTGAGAGTTATACTTCAACCAAACACCAAGATTATATAGGTAGTGCTGTTAGATATACTCGTGAAGTGGATGAAACAACCCTGTCTTATGATGACACGAGGTTGTATGTGCATTAGATATCTTGTATGATAGTGACAAAACACCTTCCAACGTTAGGTTCGCTTCTCCCTATATGATTCACCAAATATAACTACTAAAAGATGTATATACAACACACTTTGTTTATCTTGTTTAGGGAGAACTCCACGACTAGAGACCACCGCTCTATTCCCTTGTTACTCCCCACTCAAATTCAATTTACCACACTTTTATTATCCGAAAGGAATTGTGAAGCAAAAGGTGAGCACAACTAGCTTCGATAAAGAATATCATGACTAAAGATAATTACATTATCAATAGCCTTCATCAATAATAAATCGTAGATTTAGAACATGGTAGATGATAAAAATTTC